>PVJN01016635.1:0-42017 GCA_004026805.1 Lasiurus borealis
ATTCTTTCCCAGAATGTCTCCCTTTTCTTTTTCTTGGAAACCCTTTTCTCCTCCTTTCATGGCCATTTCTCAGCTTTTCCTTCTGTTCACCCTGTTTTCTTTCCACCTTGAATATCATCCTTCCCACATCTTCCTGTTCCACATTTTTCCTCTTTCTTGCTCATTGTCCAATCTGCCTTTTCCCCTGGTGATGTGCCCATAGTGGCCACAGAATCATCTGCCTCCATCACCTCTACAGTCTGCCTTTTCTCACAGCACCTTCCTCCATCAGCTCCCAGCCTGGCCTCCTCTCCTCTGTGCTGGGATCTCCTTCCTGCCCTGAGCACTGGTCCTCCTCACCCTCCCACTAGTTTCCTTTTCTCCATCCTTCCTCCCGTTCCTATACTTTCCCGTCCCTAAACCTCCTCCCACCTCTCCTCCCTCCCTGACTTTTACCAGCTGCCTTACTCAGGTCCCATCCCAGGATGGTGTCTCCTCCTGGTGACCAAGGCCTCAGCACCCACCCACAGGCTATGAGATGAGCATCACTGGTTTTCCTTCTCTAGTTCTGAGGCAGTGCCAGCAGAGAGGACAGGAGCTCACCCCTCTGGTTTCTCCTCCTGTGCCCCTTCTACAGCAGTGGTTCCCTAGAACAGTCCTCCTTCAGGTGGCACCCAGGGGCCTCTCCTGGGCTTTACCACAAACTGCCTCTCAAAGCTCTTCCAGGCAGCCTCCTTCTGAGAGCCTCAAACCATTGGCTACATCTTCTGAGTAGGTCCAAGCAGGTCGCAGAGTTCCCAAGAGAACCAACCTGATGCAGGTTTTGATTCCTTTCTGCCCAACCTCTAATGCATTCCCACCCTTTCCTTCCATGCAGGGGGTCCTTCCATAACACTGAGGAGAAGTGTGAGAACATTGGACATAAAGGTCAGTTCTACTACTATCACTCCCCACTCTCCTCCTTGGCCCTTCCTTCTTCCTTCTTCCTTACACACTTTCTCCCCACACATGTGCCCCTCAGCATTTACCTCTTTCCCATGTCTCAACCATCCCTCCCACGGACACTGGTCCTGACCTAGCAGATGACCTCACTACTGAGCCCTCTGCCCATTTCTCTACCCTGCCTGCCATGCTCTGATCCTGGTACATTTTTTTTCCCTAGGACTACATAGAAACTCCAAGCCAGACCCAAAGGTAAGAAGTTCAGACTAGAGCCTGAAAGAATTAAAGAGAAGCTTGGAGAAGAAGAGGTAGAAAGAATAGAAGGACTGTGGTATCAGCAGGGCACTCAGGTATGAGATCACTGATGTGAGATGAGGACAGCTCCCCTCCATTTCTAACTCCCTTCTCTTTCTCTTCTCACACAGGCTGATGGCATCCTCTATGCCTCCCTTGCCCTCTCCAAATTGACCTCACCTTCACCATCAGCACCTCCTAGCCATCTTCACAAGAGCCCCCAGGAAGAGACCCTATATTCTATATTAAAGACCTAAGGAGTGTGACTGAATGATGACCTCCTTAGAGTAAGCTGCACAGAGGGATCACATCTTCCCATAATAATCTCAGCCAGACACTGATGACTCAGAAGCCAGAAGTCAAAGGCCACCAAAGACCTAAGAAAAATAACCATCTGCTCCAGTTCCCTCTTCATCTTGTTCCCTTGCCCACAAAAATAAAAGTACCTGTAAAATTTGCGTGCATGCATCTAAGAAAAAAATTGATGTCACCTTCAACTTCTGTCCTTCTTGCCAAAAACAAACTACAATATAGCTCATCCCAAGATCCCTCCTCTAGTGCTTCTGTTCAGTGACTGCAAGTTCCCGAACACTATTAGGCAGCCTGTAACCCAAGGTTTTCCCTCCAGCCTAACCACTCTACTTCCCTTACAATAATAACTGACATCGTTTAAGCCTTTATATGCATCACCTCATTTAAACATAAGCAACCCTATATGGCATAGGATGTACTCATTTGAGACATGAAATGAAGAAACAGAATGGTTACAGTGCTTTTCCCAAGGCCACACAGCTAGCAAATGGCAAGCCAGGATTTGAACTTACTCTCTTCTTGATGTCCTTCTGCCAAGACTATGATGTCAAACACAGATGACTAGGGGCCGAAGGACCTAAGAAAAATAGCCATCTGCTCTAGTCCCCTCTTCATCTCGTCTCCTTGCCCACAAAAAATAAAAGTACCTGTAGGATTTGCCTGAATGCATATAAGAAAAAAATTGATGTCACCTTCAACTTCTGTCCTTCTTTCCAAAAATGAACTAAATAGATAGCTCACACCCAAGACCCCTTCTCAAGTTCAGGGACTGCCTCGGGCCTGGAAACAGTAAGTTACAAACACTGGTAGGCAGCCTGGAACCCAAGGTTTGCCCCCAGTCTAACCACTCTACTCCCTGATGATAATAACTGGCATGTATTGCTATGTATTATTTCATTTAAATATTAACAGTATTGAATGTACTCATTTGAAACATGAAACAAAGAACTAGAATGGCTACAGTGCTTTTCCTAAGGCCCCACAGCTAATAAATGGTGAGCCAGGATTTGAACCCAGTTATGCCCTTTTCTATGCCCTTCACCCAGAACTCAGGGGTCATTGCCTTCCCAGATTCCTACACTGTGCAGGCCTCACACCAGAAACAATGATGTTAGTAACATGGAGGAGGAGGGAGAGAAGCAAAAAAGCAGCATGTGGTTAGAGACAAACCAAACCAATTAAGCCAGTAACCTATTTTATTAACACATAAACCATACAACTCTGACTAGTGAATTAATCTTATAGTCAATGGCCAATCACAATAATTCTCTGGGGCCCTTTGAGAGGCTTTCCCTCCTACTTTCAGGGAAGAGAGATGAGAACACGAGAGCACAGAACTATTCCTCAAAGAAGGTAAATTCCTCCATGTCATCTCTATGCTGCAGCTCCACCCTCAGCTCTGGCTTTTCTTCAACATCTTCCATGAGTTGCTCAAGGTCCAGGTCACTGGAGGCTTCATCGTCAGGAGGGAAGCTTCCAGCTTCCTGTAGCTCTTGAGATCCCGGATCTTCTTTTTCTGTGGCAGGACAGGCCTTGTGATGAGCTGGTAGAATCAGGCCCTCTGGCACCATTATAACCTCTTTTTCTTCAGACAAGCTGGTTACCAAAGCCTTGCTTTGGGGAGCTTTAAATTTTTTCTCAGGACCTAAATGAAAAAGTGAAAGAACTGAGAATCTTATTAAGTCATCTGTCCTTACTTTTTACAAATCAAACTCCAAAGTTTATATTAAAAAAAAAAAGACTCTGGAAAAGATTACCTTTCTCAATAGGAAGAAATAGGCTTTGGAGTCAGAAAGACCTGGATTCAAGCCATGGATTAACCATAGGACAAAGACATGAGACAAGCAAATTTTAAATTCTTTGAGCCTCCATCTCCTTATAATTGAAATGGCAAATATCCAGTCATAGAGATATTGAAAAAATGAAAGGGAATAACATGGACATATCTATCTAGCCATTGCATGACAATACTCAATAAACGTTAGCTCCCTCCTTCTTACCATTCTCTGGTCTCTGGATCAAACCAAATTCAGAACCATTACATTCCTACTAGAGGCCTGATGCATGAAATTTGTGCAAGAGTAGGCCTTCCTTCCCCCCGCTGCTGGCACCAGCTTCTCTCTGGCACCCAGGACCCGGGCTTCCCTCCAGGACCTGGGACCAAGGATTCCCTTGCAGCCCTGGCTTTGTCCAGAAGGTCATCTGGAAGGATGTCCGAAAGGACATCCAGTCTAATTAGCATATTATGCTTTTATTATTATAGATAATCCTACAATCTGAGAGATGCCATTTTGGCCAGTGTTTGTTCTTTTTAAATATATTTCATTGATTTTTTACAGAGAGGAAGAGACTGGGATAGAGAGTTAGAAACATCAATCAGTTGCTTCCTGCACACCTCCTACTGGGGATGTGCCTGCAACCAAGGTACATGCCCTTGACTGGAATCAAACCTGGGACCTTTCAGTTCACAGGCTGATGCTCTATCTACTGTGCCAAACCAGTCAGGGCAGTGTTTGTTCTTTTTAAATTAATTAAAAAGTGTAGAATTATTTAAGGATTATCCAGGGAGAGAAGATATAGACATGAACTTTTTTCTCCAAACTTTTTCTAAAGTCTAGAGCCTTACCTGGCTGATCAGGATCTGAACTGCCATGCACTTTTTTCGTTCCCATTATGGGAGCAGCTGCAGGTTCATTTCCAAGAGATCTCTTCACTGACTTCCCTTGCTGAGTTCCATCTCGTCCATCTGCTATGCCTGCATCACCCCACACCCCCAACCATAAAGAACATTTATTTCTCTCTAAATAACAACTTGTCAAAGGTCCATTGACTCCCCACATTTAAGTCTCTGTCCTGCATCTTCTATTAATCTTAATCTAGTAAATTTCTTCAGTTCCTCCCCCTTCCCCAATATTATTTCCTTTCCCCCACCTCCATCATCTTCCCCTCATTGTTCTCATGGTTCTTCTCTAGAAAGTTATCCTTCTTGCTAAGAATTTAAAACATTCATCCTAATATTTTTATAAATCAATATACAGAAATGAGGTCGCTACAGTTTCTCCAATGACACTAGCATGAGTCCTGCCATGTTTTCTCAGGTTCTGGATCTGAGAGAGTCAGTAAGTTCCAGCTACCTGCTTTCCCCCTGCCTTAACTGTAACACATGTCCCATTCCAGCTGGCTTGCTTACCTCTGGCCTTGGGTTTTTTTGTCTGAATTTTGACTTGCTTGGGACTGGGCAAAGTTGGGTCCTAAGTATGGGAGAGAAAAATAAAAAAAGATAAATGAAGTTACATAATTGTGTTTTTAATAGAGTGGGATGCTACAGAAATGATGAGAACAGCCACAGACTGAGAAAAAATATTTGCAAAAGGTATATCTGATGAAGGACTTATCCTAATATATAAAGACCCTGGGTCATAACGACCGGTAATGACCACGGCTTGACCAACTGGAAGTCAGTCCTGCAGTAAGAGCTGAGTTGCTGAGGGGGCTGCAAATCAAGGCCAGAGAGAGGCCTGAAGAGAGAAGGAGGGACTGATCTGTTGCCTCTGTGGCAGCTTTTGATCAGCACTTGCCTCTCTCTTTCTCTCCCAGTCTGGCCAGCAGACATGCTTCCATTTCTCTCCAGGCCTCCACTAGAGCTACTGATCAGCCCAGCCTTTCTGATCAGGCCCCACTGATAGGCCCAGAGATGCTGACTGGCATAGAAACTGACCAATCAGAACCAAATCTGGGTCAACTGTGAGGAGCCAATGGCTGGCAGAGGAGGGCAGTTGGGGGTGAGATCAAGCCTGCAGGGGAGGGTAGTTGGGGGCAAGATCAGGCTGGCAGGAGAGGACCATTGGGGATGAGATGAGGCTAGCAGGGGAGGGCTGTTGGAGGTGAGATCAAGCTGGCAGGGGAGGGTAGTTGGTGGCAACCAGGCCAGCTGGGAAGGGCAGTTGGGGGCAAAATCAGGCCAGCAGGGAGGATAGTTGGGGGCGAGATCAGGCTGCCAGGGGAGAGCAGTTGGGGGTAAGATCAGGCAGGCAGGCATAGGAGTAAGGAGCAATCAGGCAGGCAGGCAGAGGTAGTTAGGGGCGATCAGGCAGGCAGGCAGGTGAGCAGTTAGGAGCCTGCGGTCCCAGATTGTGAGAGAAATGTCTGACTGCCAGTTTATGCCTGGCAGTCGGACATCCCCCAAGGGGTCCCCGAATGGAAAGGGTGCAGGCTGGGCTAAGGGAAACCCCTCTTCCATGCATACATTTCATGCACCGGGCCACTGATCTAAATATCAAGAACCCATAAAACTCAGCAGAAAAACAAATAACCCATTCTGGCTGGTGTGGGTTAGTGGTAGGGTATCCTCCTGTGCACCAAAAGTTTGCCAGTTGGATTCCTGGTCAGGGCACATGCGCAGGTTGTGGGCTTGTTCCACAGTAGGGAGCATAAAGGAAGCAGCCAATAGATGTTTCACTTCCACATCGATGTGTCTCTCTCACACTCCCTTCCTCTGTCTCTAAAAATCAATTTAAAAAATTAAAAAAGGAGATGGCGGCATAGGTGAACACCTAAGCTGCTGCCTCACACAACGATTTCAAAATTACAACTAAAAGACAGAACAGACACCATCCAGAACCACAGGAAAACTGGCTGAGTGGAAATTCTACAACTAGAAGAAAAGAAAGGGACTCACGAAGACTCAGAGTTGCTGTAAAAAGCTGAGGTACATGCTTGTGCAGAAGACAGACGGAGGAGGGTCTGGCTGGCTTCCTCTGCGGGAGGGAGATGGAAAATCCCAACTGAACTGAACCCCACTTCTGACTGAACTGAACCCCAGTTCTGGGCGAAACTCATACGGGGAGTCTGGACTGTTGTGAAAAGAAAGGAGTGCAGGGAAACGTAGGGGAGCTGCAAAAGACAGAGATCTGGGGTATGCGAAAGTGCATGTGAGAGTGCGCACACAGAGCGCTGACTGCTGATTGTGCTGCTGGCTTTCTCTAGCAGAAGGAAAACAGAACCTCCCAACAGCACTGAAATCCAAGTCCAACTTCACTAAACCCCAGTTTTGGGCAAGACCCTGGGGACCCAGACTTATACAGGTCCCTAGAGCACACAGAAACTCAGGGGAACTGGAAAGGCAGAGGTCTGGAGGCAAGCGCGCATGCGTAGACACAACTGATCCTCACAATCAATCAGTTTGGAGGTCAATTCCCCCCAGTGATACCAACAACAATCAAGACTTAACTATACACACAGTTCACAAAGGGGTGCACCAAGAGTATCCACCTCAGGTAACTGGGAAGGCAGAGCTACTGGGCCACATAGGACACTTAGCACACAAAACTACTCTACAACACAGGGAAGCAGCAAAATATGCAGAGGCAAAAAAAAACAGATCACAAATGAAAGAAATGGAGGAAAACAAATGATTGGACATAGAGTTCAAAACAACGCTTATAAGGTTTTTCAAGAATTTCCTAGAAAAAATAGATAAATTTAGCGAGAACCAAGAGGAGATGAAAAAGGGCCAACTAGAAATTAAACATACACTGACTGAAACAGCAGACTAGAGGAATACAAGAATCAAGTCAAAGATTTGAAATACAAAGAAAAAAAAAATCACTCCACTGGAAAAGAAAAAAGAATTAAAAAATGTGAAGATAGTGTAAAGAGCCTCTGGGACAACTTCAAGTGTACCAACATCAGAATTATGGGGTGCCAGAAGGAGAGAGAGAGCAAGATACTGAAAACCTATTTGAAGAAATAATGATTGAAAATTTCCCCCACCTGGCGAAAAAAATAGACTTACAAGTAAGTCCAGGAAGCACACAGAACCCCAAACAAAAGGAATCCAAAGAGGATCACACCAAGACACACCATAATTAAAATACCAAGAGCAAAAGACAGAGAATATTAAAAGCAGCAAGAGAAAAACAGTTAATTATCTACAAGGGAGCACCCATACGACTGTCAGCTGATTTCTCAACAGAAACGATGCAGGCCAGACAGGAGTGGCAAGAAATATTCAAAGTGATGAATAGCAAGAACCTACAACCAAGAATACTCTACCCAGCAAAGCTATCATTCAGAATTGAAAGTCAGATAAAGAGCTTCACAGATAAGAAAAAACTAAAGGAGTTTATCAACACCAAACCAATATTATATGAAATGCTGAAAAGGTACTGTTTAAGAAGAGCAAGAAGAAGAAAATGGTAAAGGTAAAAATTATGAACAACAAATACATATCTATCAACAAGTGAATCTAAAATCAAGTGAATAAAAAATCTGATGATCAGAATAAACTGGTGAATATAATAAAATTAGGGGCATAGAAAAGGAGTGGACTGATAATTTTCAGGGGGAAAGAGGAAAGTGGGGGAGACTGGACAAAAATCATACACCTATGGATGAGAACACTGCGGGGGAGGTAAGGGCAGAGGGTGGGGTGGGAGCCAGGTGGAGTAGAGCTATGAGGGGAAAAAAAGAGGAACAATTGTAATAATCTGAACAATAAAGATTTATTTAAAAACAAACAAACAAACAAACAAACATCCCATTTATAAATGGACCAAACACCTTAATGGAAACTTTACCCCAGATATAAAGATAGTGAGTAAGCACATGAAAAGATGTTAAATATCATAAGTCGTAAGTGAAATGCAAATTAAAACAACGAGATCGTACTATGCATCTATTAGAATGCCCAAAATCCAAAACACTAACATCATCAAATGCTGGCAAGGATGTGAGGCAAAAGGAACTCTCAATCATTGCTGGTGGGATGGAATGTAAAATGATATAGCCACTTTGGAAGTCAGTTTGGTGGTTTCTTATAAAACTAAACAGACTCTTACCATATGATCCAACAATCTAGCTCCTTTGTATTTATCCAAAGGAGTTGAAAACTTAAGTTCCCACAAAAACCTGTATACAATGTTTACAGCAACTTTATTCATAATTGCTCAGACATGGAAGCAACCAGGGCACATACAAGGAATAGCCCTAGCCTGTTTGGCTCAGCCTATGGACTGAACGGTCCTGGGTTTGATTCCCATCAAAAGCACATGCCTGTTTTGTGGGCTTCATCCCTAATACAGGTGTGCAGGAGGCAGCCAATCAATGATTCTCTCTCATCATTGATGCTCTATCTCTCTCTCCCTCCCCCTCCCTCTTTCTTTCTCTCTAAAATCAATACATTTTAAAAAGAGAAGAGCCCTGGCAAGTGTGACTCAGTGATCAGAGCATTGGTCTGTGCACCAAAGGATCACAGGTTCAATTTCTGGTCAAGGGCATGTACCTGAGTTGCAGGTTTGATCCCCACCCTAGTCAGGGCATGTGCAGGAGGCAACCAATTAATGTTTATCTCTCTCTATATATCCTCCTTCCTCCATCTACCCCTTCTCCCTTTCCTTTCTCCCTCCCTTCTATTCTCTCTAAAAATCAATGGAAAAAATATTCTTGGTGAGGGATACATACATACATACATACATACTTTTTTAACCTTGATTGAAATAAGTTTTAACCTTGATTGAGTAGCTTAGTTAGTTTGAGCATTGTCCTAATATGCCAGGTTGGGGATTTGATCTGCAATCAGGGCACATACAAGAATCAACCACTGAATGCATAAATAAGTAGAACAACAAACGGATGTTTCTCTTTCTTTCTCTCTCTCTCTCCCTTCCTCCCTCTCTAAAATCAACCAATAAATAAAAATTTTAAAAAAGAAATAAGTTCGTAGAGATATGATATATTAGAGAGAATAATCAAGGAAATTCCTTGGAGACCCTAAGAGACAGGATTATTAGGGTTCCCTGAGGCAGAGACAGGACACTTCCTTAGTAAATACAACCCATGCCAACAGATGCCCTATAGGAATCTCCTAAAAGAAGCTCCAAAGATTAATCTTACTTTTTTCTCTTCCTCCTCCAAGTCTGACTCTTCCTCTTCTTCCTCCAAGAATGAATCTGGACTCTTAGCCCCAGTGAGCATTAAGTCTAGAACAGGAATAGAAAGGAAAGCTAAATCATTTATTCAGTAAAATAGGTGATTAGTTAATGGAGCTGATCCCAGAGAATCAGTCTTCTAAGTCTGCCCTTCATGTCCAAATCGTATTTTTTCATAAATCATGATCCTAGATTATCACAGTTTGACCCTTTTCAAAGTCTTATCACTATTTAATGTGCACCCTCCTTCCCTTCCCCATTTTTTCCTCCATTCCTCTCTCCACTCATCCATTCTTCTATTCATCCCCAACACTGGCCTAATGATATTCATGGAAAACCTCCTATTATAAAATCTAGAACTAAGCTGATAACATCCTATATAATAAAGAGCTAATTTGCAAACAGTTGCCATGCCCTCACACAGTCACACCATTAAAGATTCATACACTCTACATTGGGGAGAAAGAAATGGGGACTAGCCAGGCACAAATGAGCTTGCAAGAGAGGAATGGGGACCAGCCAGGCTGCAGCCAGGGAGACAAGCCGCGCACCCTGCGGTCCTGGACGCCTGCAGCTGTGGCCCAGTCAAAGCCACCCACCCATGGTCCACAGTCCCCTGTGGCTGCAGCTGGCCCGGGTGAAGCCAGCCCAAGGTACTGGGTGTCTGCAGCCAGCCAGAGGGAGGGAAGCCCAGGTCCCGGGTGCCTGCAAACAGCCAAAGGAGGAAATCCTGGGTCCTGGGTGCAGGGTGAGGCAGAGATGGTTAGGGGCTATCAGGCCAGCAGTTACAGGTGATCAGGTCAGTAGGGGAACAGTTAGGGGAGATCAGGTAGGCAGGCAGATGTGGTTAGGGGTGATCAGGCAGGCAGGCAGAGGTGTTTAGGGGCGATCAGGCAGGCAGACAGGTGAGCGGTTAGGAGCCAGTGGTTCCAGATTGCAAGAGGCATCCCCTGAGGGTCCCAGATTGGAGAGGGTGCAGGCCAGGCTTAGGGGACCCCCCTCACCCCTGTGCATGAATTTCATGCACCAGGCCTCTAGTCAGATATAAAACAAAGAAAAGCTTCAGTTGCTGTCCTCATGAAGGAATCCCTTCTCTCCCTCTTTAGTCTTCACCTTCTACATATCCTACCTTTTCCTTCCCCATTATTGTCAGATCCACTGTATCTGCTCCAGAAGCCAAACAATTTAACCCGATCCTGAGGGAACCAAGAAACAAAAGCATCATCTACTACTCTCCCAGGGACTATTGTTGCCCTCTGTCTTCAAGATTTTAGTTCTAGGATTTGAATTTATATTCCATACCATTTTTACTTGAAATTTCATATTAGTTTACCTAGATTTTTTTGGAGATTGACTATTATAACATATTGAAGTAATATATAATCATATTATCATCTCTTTCCCAGTTTATAATTCAATAAATAACTAGGAAGGATAAATTCACTGTCTATCATTCTCCACCCACCCCCAAAGGCAGAAGTTGAGAGTAAACACTGACTCTGCATAAAAGAGATGTTAAGGTACATATATCTGAGACTTGACTTTAAAATAGGGGGGAGGCATCCCCCCTACCACAAACTGTCTCTGTCTGGACTGACAGAAGATCCCATTTGTCCAAGGGTAAAAAAAAAAAAATAGATGAGTTAAGGAATTGAGGGAATTTGGCCTGGGAAGAAAAGACTCTGTAGTTCTAAGACTGTATAATGGAAAAGGACAAACCAATTTTCTACAGTAGCAAACACATGGTTTGCTTTGGGTCTCAAGTCCCAAAGAGGAGCTGGTATGTGGTCTGAACACTTTCCCACCTGAATACCGATCTGTTCTGCCTCCTGAGCCATTATCATGGCTGCCCCCAGTTTCTGGCTGCAGTCATTGTTCCTGCACTTTTTCTAAAATGGAAGAACAAGTCATGATAAATATTAGAGATGTGATCCCAACATACTGCTCACCAGATATCTTTTTAAAAAATGTATTTTTATTGATTTCAGAAAGGAAGGGAGAGGGAAAGAGAGATAGAAACATCAATGATGAGAGAAAAATAATTGATTGGCTGACCCCTGCATGCCCCACACTGGGGATCAAGCCTGCAACCCAGACATGTGCCCTGACTGGGAATCAAACCATAACCTCCTGGTTCATAGGTCGATGCTCAACCACTTAGCCATGCTGGCCGGGTCCAGATATTATCTTTAACTACATTTGTTTCCCAGCTCCTGGTATTGACATGATACCCATTAATCTTTTAAACTTAGAGACACAATTCTCGCTTAGCACCCAACAAAAAACCCTCACCAATTCCCAGCAATATTTTTAACCAACATTTTGATGTCCTCTCCAAAGTAATTCCCATGGAAATTTGAAAAGGCAATATTAAAGGACTTCAGATGATTACACTTTTAAGCTTTTCACAAGTTTCTTTAGATCCAGCTGTTTGATTTAATACTCACTACCTAATTTTCTAAGGCCCCTGAGCTGCTGGACCTCTCTTCATTTGTAAGGCTGGTCAAACCCAAACCAATTATAGGGAGGAAATGTTCTTTATCTAATGCAGTGATTCTCAGCCAGAGGAGGTTTTGCCCCCAGCAGAGGACATCTGGCAATTCTAGAAATAACTTTTTGGTTGTCACAACCAGGGGTGGAAAAACCCTATTGGTTAGTTGCTACTTAACATCCTACAGTGCACAGGACAGCCCTCCACAATAAACAATTATCTGGCTCAAAATGTCAGTAGTCTTCAGATTGAGAAACCTTGAGTTAATCTATGCCCTCATTTCTGCCACACCTACTTTGGCTAAACTAGAAAACTAGTCTTCAGAAAGGTGTCCCATCTGAAGCCAGTGAAAAAGATTAAGAAAAATAATTATCTTGTTACAATCCTGGTAGACAGAAGAGTCCCTCATGAATAACCTCACCCTTGCACACTTGGTCAGACACTAGGCTTTCTCCTGATACAGCTTCCCCTGGGAGAATATCAGGTTTAATAAAGGGAAAATTTCATTTTTAAGTATGCTGATTCACAACTGATCCCCAAGCGTTGCTTACCACTCCAGCTAGCTCCAGAGACAGCTCCTGAAAGTTCTTTAGCATGTTGACTGGGATCCAAGCACGAGAGACTGTTTCTCCAAAAAATGTCACATGGTACTTAGACTGAAATAAAAGATGGTTATGTTATGGCCTCTTGTCTTTCTCCTTGCTTTGGACCTCTAACCAGAAAAGGAGGGGAAGAACAGAGGAGTCACAAGGAAAGGGATGCTGGGCCTCTTCTGCTCTCTTATACTGACCCACCTGACCCACTTATTTCCATTGTTCTTCTATCCTGACCTCAGTAATCCTAATCAATGCGTATTTATCAAAACACACATGTCCTAATAAATATGTGATTAGATACAAGTTTGTTTCTATATGTGAGAATTTATTTCTGTTTTTCACTCCAACTAAGTGTTTTTCGCTCATGTCTGCTGGCTATGCCTGTTTCTAACTCTGTGCATCCATTAGGAAGAATTTGGTCATTACTCTGGCTTAACCACTTACCTGAATCAGGAAAACTTACCGGCAGAGAATCAAGATGAGAAGCAAAAAGAAAATATTCCCCCAAGTCAGGGTCAGATTCTACCATGCCTGGCCACCTGAAGAAGATAGGTGGATGTAGGAGACGGAAGAGATGGGTTTAGATGAATAAAATACAAACTCATTAATATACATGACAAGAAAGGAACAATATGTTTTATAACTAAAGATAGACTCCCCCACCCCTGCAATCCCTCCCAGTGGTCACTACCAAATGACTGAAGACTGAAGTAACTTTCATCAATGTACAAAGAGCTTAGGATTGTCCTTATAAAAGTATCTTATTCCTAGGGTTTCTGGCAACTCTGAGAACAAAGTCTCAGACTATGGACATCTCCAAAGAAAAGATTACCCATCATAACCTCCCTTGTTCTCTTTACTTTATCCCTAACATCTCAATGTTTTAAAAATGCTGTAGAGCCACCTTCCTCATTCTACCTATCCAGAAGAGAATTGTCAGATCTTTTTTTCCAGGGAAAATACAACATCCACTATGAAATTCTGGAGAACATGCTCTTTCAAAGCCTCCAAACTCAGTACTTTATATTTTCTCCCACCCCAAGCTCTTTCTAAGGCATATATCATGTATTTTCTTTTTTTTTTAATCCTTATATGAGGATATGTTGTGGATTTTTAAATTATTTGAGAGATAAAGAGAGAGAAACAACAACCGGTTGCCTCCTGTATGCACCCCACCATGGGGATTGAACCCATAACCGAGGTTTATGTCCTGACCAGGAATCAAACCCACAACCTTTCAGTGTATTGGACAATGCTCCAACCAACTGAGGCACCCAGACATGGCCTAAGGATAAGATACTTTTACAAGGATGATCCTAAGCTCTTTGTACATTTCCATTGTAAATGTTTCCCATTTCCTTCCTTCTCTACTTGAATCTACCACTCTCAAGTTCATGAAGAATGTTCCAAGTATGCCATGATGCCCTACCAGGGGTAACCATATTGCTTGGCCCAGATGATGGATCCTGGGATGTAGGAGGCATAGGCCACATCACTCTCATGCCCTATCCAGGTCTCCTCAGGGATATCACAGCGATTGTACTCCAAGTCTGCCAAAAAAGAGAAGGCAAATAGACTGGATGAGGGCGGGAGATAGGACAGGAAACAGGTATAGGTAACAGGTACGACAAAAGGGAGGTGGGCATGGAAGAACAAAGGTCATTGGAGGAAATGTAACCTAGAAGTAAGAGTGCTATCTCCTTATAATCTAGAGAAAGAGATTCCAGGCTTCTATATCCCACATTGTTTGACCCTTCTATGTAACATGACGACAGTAATTTCTCTGAGACACTGTTTTCTCATCTGTAAAGTAACTGGGCTGAATTAGAGCATCATAATGTCTTTCAAATAGTTTCACACAACCTAGAATTCTATGCCACTGGATCTTTCTTACCTGCTTTTCCCTATATATTCCATATTCCTTTCTATCCAACCCAATATCAATAACCTAATCAGGATTGACAGGGGTCAGACCAATGCCGAAAAAGGTGGAATTCTCTCAGAACATATGTGTGCTTTTCTATGTTTTTATTTATTTCAGAGAGGAAGGGAGAGGAAGAGAAAGAGAGATATATCAATGATTAGAGATAATCACTAATCAGCTGCCTCACACACTCCCCCTCCCCTCACCCCAGGAGATCGAGCCCGAAAACCAGGCATATGCCCTCACAAGGAATCCTACTATGACTTCCTGGTTTATAGGAATGTTCAACCACTGAACCACAATGGCTGGGCTCAGAATATATGTTTAGATTCCATGCCCCTCCCCACAAACATAACTATTTAGGTTATCTTCTTTTAGCCCATTATGCCAGATTCATCTTGATATGACAGGAAGATCTTTTTCTTTCCTTCAAACACTATTAAGGACCCCTGGAGTTGAAACTACACCTACAACATAATTAATTTAAAGGATATATGCAGGGAAAGAAAGGGTGGAACCAAAAAACAAAAACAAAAACAAAAAAACATTTCCATTCCATTCTACCTGTATTCTGGACACAGGACCAATTATCTGGAAGGACTGAGGGGTCAATGTTCCCATGAAGCCGCCTCCATTTCTCACAGTTTGGGGAGGAACACTGGACCCAGACTAGACAGTGACCTGTGCCGGGGGGGGGGGGGGATCAAATGAGACTCAAAAATGTGCTCTTCCTTTTTCAACTCATTTAAAATAATATACTCTTCACCAAAATCACATAGCCTTAGAGATCACCTAGTCTAATCCTTACTTATAAATGGGAAAAGTAAGGCTCAGAGAAATTGACTTGCTGAAGATTAGTCTAAATTTGTGGCAGAGCTACATTTATAACCCAGGTCTCACATTTCACTCTTTCACCATACCATGCTGTACAGGGCCCCCTGGGAAGGTATATGCGCATTCTTTAATTATTGTCAGCTGAACCAAGTGGTGTCAGCAAAGCCACACCCTGGGAACACACCTGGCCAAAAGGGCAAGGGTATTGTCAGTTTGACCTTCATTTCAGCCCATGGTGAAGTGGGTTTTGATATCTAAATCAGCCCAGCACCAGGAATGCTTAGGGCCTACTCAAGAATGCAAATAGCCGAACCAGTTTGGCTCAGTGGATAGAGAATCAGTCTTTGGACTGAAAGGTCCCAGGTTTGATTCCCGGCGGGCATGTACCTTGGTTGTGGGCACATCCCCAGTAGGGATCATGCAAGAGGCAGCTGATCGATATCTCTCTCTCATAGATGTTTCTAACTCTCTTTCTCTCTGTAAAAATAAAAATAAAAAATCAATAAAGTGCATTCTAAAAAAAAAAGAATGCAAATAATCTCCTTTTCTCTTGACCTTTTGGTGAAACTTCTTGGTATTTGGGATATAAAATAAACATGGTGCATTGGCTCTGGGTCACTGTCTCTCCATCAGAAGAGGGCAGCGGTCCACCTGGCCCTAGCTTTTCTTTCTATCTCTGTGTCTTGTCTCTTTCTTTTATTTCTCAATCCCCAGCCATTTCTACTCAGGAATTGGACCTGCTCTCTAGCCATGCTGGACGCGAAAAAAGGAAAAGTTACACCATGCCACCATCTCTCCTCCACCCAGGGCAGAAAGGAGTTTTCCTATATTGGCAGTTCTTTAAAAAAAGGTTGGTTTCCATCCTTCTGGTTAGTGCCTTGTTCTCTGTTAGCATGTCAATGCTGAAAAATTCTTTTGAAAGGGCTACCCAGCATCTTTTGTGTATAACATCCAGAGTTCCTATCTGAATCTCAGCAGATCTGTCACCAAATCATCAAGTTGCAACCTTTGGGACCAATAGCCCCGTGTTAACCCCCCTTAAAAAAAACAGGTCTAAGTCCATCATTTTTCAATCAACTATTTACTTCAGGCCCTGCTGAAAGACAAAGCATTCCTTTTAAATATATACATGTATTTGTTAATGATTTCAAAGAAGGGGGAAGGAGAGAGAAATAGAAACATCAATAATGAGAAAGTCATTGACTAGCTGTCTCCTATACACCTATCACTGGGGATTGAGCCCACAACCCAGGCACGTGCCCTGACCAGAAATTAAACCATAACTTCTTGGTTCATAGGGCAGCGCTCAAACACTGAGCCACTGAGTCTGGGCAAAGCATTCCTTTTATCACTTACCTGCCAAACCTTCAACCCACATTTTCTGAATTGTTCCCGTGCCCAAACAGCCTCTCCTCTTTCCTTCCTAAACTCTTCCACTGTTATTTTTTAGAATTCCAGACAAAAATAACAAAAGTCCACATATCTTCAACCTCTTCTCTGGACCTCCATCTCATTTTTGAAACCTGGTAATGCACTAACATTGCCTCTACCCGACCCCACCCCACCCACAGTTCTCTAAATAGAATTGGTTCCTTCTCATGAATCTCATGTCTCTCAGGCCAGAAAATGGATTCAGTATCATCTTTATTCCCTATTGCCTATTCCAGAACATTACTATCTCCTTCCTGTAAAAACCTTCCTCCCTTGAGGTCCAGGCATTGGAACTATATACCACCTTCTCATCTCCCTTGAAAAGATGATGACATCTGGTTCAGCCTTCTCCTCTCTACCTCCTGGCCTCATTCCAAATGATCACTATTTCCATAGAGGTAATTCACAAAGTATCCCATCCTCTGAGTTCTTTTACCTTTTTCTCCATGCTATCTCAATAACCCACTTCACTTTAGTAACCCACTCCTACCCTTGTATGCCCCACCAGTCATCTGTAGGGACTGCCCATTCCCTTGAACCACTTATCCAAATATCCCTCTCTGATAAAAATTTCCTGCCCTCCCACTTCATTTGCTCAAAGAACCCCTATAGCAATTTTCACTTTATCTAGATCTCTTATCCACTGGCTCCTACCCTCCCCTCAAACCAGAAGCAACCTCTTTTCATTACTCTATACTTATTTAGGTTTGATTCTTAAATCCTCTTGCAGACATCTTCATTTCCCTCTGTCCTTCCTCCTATCCAGCTGGTAAAACACAAGCCTGAATGAACCCACTCTACCTTTTCTGTGCCTCTATTCATTAAATTGAGTGTTACTAGAAAAAAAAATCACATAAGTAGGCACATGGGTACACTATCTATTTACAATATGTTTCTCTAGTAAATTCACTCTCCTACTGTCAAATCTTACTTTAAATACCTGAACATAAGGAATGCCTCCATCCTATTGAAACTATCCTCAGAAAAGCATATTATGGATCACTTTCTTGATTAATTAATTTTGAAGAACAAGGTACTGGTTGGGAATGTTGTATTAGTCTGAAAAGATAGTTGGTAATGATACTTTTGGGTATTTGTAGAGATGTCCTAGCAAGACTAAAAAAAAAAAAAAAAAATGTGAGAAGGGGTTGGGGACTATAAAAGTAAACATAGATCAGAGAAACCAAGATGGAGGCATAAGGTATACACCTGTATGTGCTGCTTCTCACAACCATACTAAAACTACAACTAAGACAAAACGACTATCACCCGGAACCATGGGAAAGCTGGCTGAGTAGAAGTTCTACAGAAGGAAAGAAAAAAGCTCCTTGAGACTGTATAGGAGGTGCAAAGCCGTGAAAAAACAGAGGTATAGAGGCACGCGAATTGAGCTGGCAACTGAGGGCACTGTTTTTTCCAATTGGAAGGAGATACAAGCTCCAGACAACTCTGAACTCCAGTTTCCAGTGAGACACTGGGGATCCAGACTACTACAGGGAGAAACTAGACTGGCATCAGGTCAGAAAGTGAGGGTGGCTTTCTCACAGAGGTGCGCGCAGGAATCATTGTTTATTATGCTGGGGTGCAGGACGCGGGGATAAGGAAACACAGAAACTCAGAAACATGGAGACAGCTGACTGGCAGCCATCACTGGTTGCCATGCCCTAGTGATTCCGAGACCCTGCCCCATCTAATTTACAAACCCACCTGAGCTGTGCACAGCAACTTTTGTATATGAATGACCTGCCCTTTGGCAGCTCCAAAACTTTCAAACCCCAAACAAAAAGGAGAAATCTGCAGATTCACTGTTGTTCTTGCTGGTGGCCTCAGACAGTAGCTGACTTGAACCTCCTTGAAGATCCATGAGCCAGTGTACCCAGTGGTCAGTGTGAGATGACACCAGAAATCAACTCTTCATATCTATAAGTGACACACTCAAGAGGCAGAGTCAGTGAGCACCAAAGCCCCACTGAAGCAAGTCCTGTCCCATAAGGGTGTCTCCAGCACAGCAGTTCTTCCATTGTAGACACAGCTGATCCTCATAGCCAATTGGCCTGAAGGTCAATTCCTCCCAGTGTACCAACAGCAATCAAAACTTAATTACAAGATTGTGCACTCAACCCACAAAGGGGTGCACCAAGAGTGTCCACCTCAGGTGATTGGGGAGTTTGAGCCACAGGGCCCTATAGGTCACCTACCACACAAAGCCACTCCATCAACACAGGGAAGCAGCCAAAATGTGGAGACAAAGAAACATGTCACAAATTAAAGAAATGGAGGAAAGCAAATGACTGGATATAGAGTTCAAAACCACAGCTAAAAGGATACTCAAGAATCTTCTAGAAACCATCAAGAAACTTAGTGAGACCTCTGAGGAACTTAGTGAGACATTCAAGGATCTTAATGAGAATGCCAATAAAATGGAAAAGGACCAGTCAGAAATTAAGCATACACTGTCTGAAATAAAGAATAATATATAGAAACTCAACAGCAGATTAGAGAACCCCAAGAATCAAACCAAAGATTTGAAATATGAGGAAGCAAAAAACACCCAACCAGAAAAAACAAAAAGAAAAAAAGAATCCAAAAATATGAAGGTAGTGTAAGGAGCCACTGGGACAACTTCAAGCATACCAACATCCAAATTATGCGGGTGCCAGAAGAAGAGAGAGAGCAAGATATTAAAAACCTATTTGAAGAAATAATGACAGAAAACTTTCCCTACCTGGTGAGTAAATGAACTTACAAGTCCAGGAAGCACAGAGAACCCCAAACAAAAGAAATCCAAAGAGGACCACACCAAGACACATCATAATTAAATTGCCAAGGGCAAAAGACAAAGAGAGAATATTAAAAGCAGAAAGAAAAAAACAGTTAGTTACCTACAAGGGAGTACCAATACAACTGTCAGCTGATTTCTCAACAGAAACTATGCAGGCCAGAAGGGAGTGGCAAGAAATATTCAAAGTGATGAACAGCAAGAACCTACAACCAAGATTACTCTACCCAGCAAAGCTATCATTCAGAATTGAAGGTCAGATAAAGAGCTTCACAGACAAGAAAAAGCTAAGCAGTTCATCACCACCAAACCAGAATTAGATAAAATGCTGAAGGGTATTCTTTAAGAAGAGGAAGAAGAAGAAAAAGGTAAAAATGAAAATTATGAACAACAAAGTTCTACAAATACATGTCTATCAAGTGAACTTAAAAATCAAGTGAATAAAAAATCTGATGAAAATAAACTGGTGAATATAATAGAATTAGGGCATAGAAAGGGGGTGAACTGACAATTCTTGAGGGGGAAGGGAGCGTGAGGAGTATGGGAAGAGATTGGACAAAAATCGTACACCTATGAATAAGGTTAGTGGGGGGCGGGTAAGGAGATGGGATTGGGGAGAATGTGGTGGAGGGCTGCTATGGGGGGAAAAAGAGGAACATCTGTAATAATCTGAACATAAAGATTTATTTTAAAAAAGAAAAGAAAAGGTAAACATAGATCAATAAAATAAGTGGTTGGTTGTAAAAATAATGAATATTCATGAGGAAATGAGTGAGGGGGGAATCATCCTAATGACATAGAACTAAATATTTATGGCTTGGTATGAAATCTTCAAAGACAACAATAAACAGTTCATTAAAGTTCTCTTTAAGCCAAGACCGGTTTGGCTCAGTGGATAGAGCATCGGCTTGCAGACTGAAGGGTCCCGGGGTTCGATTCCGGTTGGGGGCATGTACCTTGCTTGCGGGCACATCTTCACAGTGGGGCGTGCAGGAGGCGGCTGGTCAATCTCTCTCTCTCATCAATGTTTCTGACTTTCTCTCTCCTTTCTCTGTGAAAAATCAATAAAATATATTTTAAAAAATAATAATAAAATAAAGTTCTCTTTCAAATAATGTAGAAAGAGGTGATGTGCCTGAAAATGGAGCTTGAGGCTCACAACATAGCTCTATGATAATGAAGACTGATGTCAAATACACATTAAGAGCATTTCAGTTGACCTCTCATTCTTGAAATATTAGTTTCCTTGGATTCTGTGATCACTTATTCTCCTGTTCTCTCTCTCCATCTTTCTGGCAGCTTCCTCTTTTACTGCATTCTCATTTTTCTCCATTAAAGCTTTAAATGTTGGGATTCCAAAAGCCCAATCATGGATGTTTGCTCCCATGTTACACTTTCTCCTGAGGCAAACTTTCCCATTCTCATAGCTTTGAAATACATTTTCGTACCTGACAACACACAGATGTATATACTAACAGTCTCTGTTCTGAGCCCCAGATATCTATAGCCATCTTGCATTTTAATAACTCTATTTGGATATCTCACAATGATCTCAAATCTAATGGATCTAAAACCCACACACTTAATCTTACCCCACAAATCTGTTCTTTCTCCACCTTTCCCCACCTCCTTTCATGTAAATGTTCAAGCCAGAAACCAATCATCTTTAACATACTCTCTCCTCTTTCATCTCCAGCCCATATCCAATTCATTACCAAGTTCTAACAGTTGCCTCTAATACATATCTTGAAACCATCCAATTATTTCTTTCTAATTCATCATCCTAATCCAAGCCACTAAAAATCTAATCTAGCACTAACTTCTTGTCCACTCTTGTCCCTTCATACTTCATTCTCTAAATCTCATCAAAGACACCTTAACTTGCTCACAGCTGAACTCATCACCTTAAACTTTTTCTTCTATATTCTCCATTTTAGATCATAGTCCTTTTTAAAAAAAATTTATATATTTTATTGATTTTTTTAGAGTGGAAGGGAGAGGGATAGAGAGCTAGAAACATCGATGAGAGAGAGACATCAATCAGCCACCTCCTGCATGCCCCCTACAGGGGATGTGCCTGTAACCAGGATACATGCCCTTGACCGGAATCGAACCTGGGACCTTTCAGTCCGAAGGCTGATGCTCTCTCCACTGAGCCAAACTGACTTCGGTGATCATAGTCCTTTTAGCTACTCATTCACTCATGCCTCAGTCTTCTTCAGCTTTCATATCCAACTGATAACCATTTCGTGGTGATCCTGTCTCCTAAAGATCTCAAATTTGTCTCTTCTTCATCACTGCTATTGTCTATCTTCCTTGCTTGAATCACTATTTCTGAGTCCAGTCTTGTTGACAGAAACTCATTCCATGCTATTGCCAAAGTGAGCTTTCTAAAATAGAAATCTTATTAAATTTTCCTATTTAATGTCAGTGGTTCCCCTTTATCTATAAAATAAAACCCAAACCCCTTAATTTCACATGCAAGGCCCTTTATGACCTGGCCCTTGTATGTCTTTAGCCCTATCTTCCCTACCCCTGTAACCTCCTACCCTAAAGCACAACCAAAAGCTACCAACATTAGTCCTCTATAACTCTGAAAATTATCACTCTGATCCACTCCCATTTCTACCTTGGTTCATCTGACTAAATTATACTTCAAGTTGTGGCTCAAGCAGTATCTTTTCTTAGAAAATTTCCTAGTTCTATTCTCAACTTGTAGCTTTCTTATCTACCTTCCTTAGAAGCCCATCTCCCTTGTGACAGGCTTATATTCATTTGTTCTGCACTTACCCAGCACCTCCTAAAATGCCTGGTATATTATAGGTACCCCAAAACTACAGATTATATGAATAAATAATTCAATGAATTAAATCATTTTCTCTCTTCTTCAGCATCCTCTAACAAGTAGCTATGAGAAATTAATTAATAATATTTGCAAAATTCCCTCTAACATTCTAACCCTTGCCTCTCTCCTTCATCTCCAGTTTTCAAGCCCAAGTACTTTTTCAAACCACGGCTGAACTTACCAAAACCACTTTCCTCTCCTTTTTGTTGGTCCCTGATCTGAGCATGATCCTGTACCATTTTCTTTGGTTGGTCTTTCTGTTTATGCTCATGTCTTCGTTGGGCTTTCTTCATTTTCTCATCTTCTGGGAAGATAAAATAATTATAGGGTGGGGTTATGTGGAAGAGATTCTTTGTAGATAGTAAAACAGAAAGAAGGATGAAAGAAGAATCATAGCATGATAGTTTCAAGCCAGAGGTTGGAAATTCTCAGCCTGCCCAATGTCCCATTCCCTAATTTTATGGATTAAGTATTTGAGCCAGATGTCAAAGTATATCTGTCTATACTTACGAGCTTTATTCTTTCTTCTCCTTATGGACAGTTTACTGAATGTCTTCTCAGATGATGCAGGATCTGGCCAGCCTGGCTTAGATATCTTTATTTTAGGGATTATTCCATCTTCCTGAGAGGCTGAAATCTCTAGAATATGAGGTACCGTTACCCACTCTCTGAAAATAAGATATTTTTAAATGAAAAGGTAAATGAATCCAAGAATAAGTTTTAAAAGGATACAAGAATCCTAGGCTTCTAAGGCCTCCTGATGTCATTTTACCGACCTACCTGCCTATTTTTCCCAATTCAAACAGGTAGCTTTCCTGAGCTGAGACAAATTTCAGCGATATAAAAATTACCATGTAGGTTGGTAGGTAGGTAAATATTAAGTCCACCCTGTAATCAACTTACCTAACAGAGATAAACTTACCTATCAGAATTATCATTATCAGTAGTAGAAGAAATTCCTGGTTCCTTGTCTAACTGGGTACATCTTATGGGCTGGGCACAGGAAGTCTCTGCAAAATCAAGGCTAGATTCCTTATCTTCCAAAACAAAACACTATAAGCAAAGAAGTAATTTTAAGAAATAACCACTCCATTATTTCTAAATTATAATCTTTCATTAAAATATCTTCCACCTGTTGCCTGGAAGAGTCTACTTTTGGACTTCTGTTATATCATAAAATTTTAAGTCTTGCCCTAACTGGTTTGGCTCAGTGTATAGAGTGTCAGCCTGTGGACTAAGGGTCCCAGGTTCGATTCCAGTCAAGGGCATGTACCTCGGTTGTAGGCACATCCCTAGAAGGAGGTGTACAGGAGGCAGCTGATCGATGTTCCTTCCTCTCTCAATGATGTTTCTAATTTTCTATCTCTCTCCCTTCCTCTCTGTAAAAAATCAATAATTTTTTTTTTTAATTTTAAGTCTAAAATTTCAGGAAAAAATACAAATTTATGTCCTTCTAAAAGCCTTTCCAGATTGACCTGCCTCATTCCAGGATAGCCAGGTACTGTTAATTTTATTTACTTTGTTTTATATAATTTTTCCTTAAACTTTCCTCTAGGAACAGAATTACATCTAAGAATCGCTGAAAATATCAGACCATTTTCCGTAGCCTCATGACCTTAGTGATAGGGTCTTGGGGCCTATGCTATAGAGTCCTTTGTTTTAAAAATAAATCCTTAACGAAACCGGTTTGGCTCAGTGGATAGAGCTTCGGCCTGCGGACTGAAAGATCCCAGGTTCCATTCCAGTCTAGGGCATGTACCTTGGTTGTGGGCACATCCCCAGTTGGGGGTGCGTACGAGGCAGCTGATTGATGTTTCTCTCTCATGGATGTTTCTAACTCTCTATCCCTCTCCCTTCCTCTCTGTAAAAACAATCAATAAAATATATTTTTTAAAAAA
The DNA here is from genome assembly GCA_004026805.1 of Lasiurus borealis. NCBI lineage: Eukaryota > Metazoa > Chordata > Mammalia > Chiroptera > Vespertilionidae > Lasiurus > Lasiurus borealis. Next base: position 24,254 of record PVJN01016635.1, read on the forward strand.
TAATTGCTATATTAAAAAAAAAAAGAAATGAATTTAACCTACTTTTTTTTTATTATTGATTTTTTACAGAGAGGAAGGGAGAGGGATAGAGAGTTAGAAACATCCATGAGAGAGAAACATCGATCAGCCACCTCTTGCACACCTACTGGAGATGTGCCCGCAACCAAGGTACATGCCCTTGACCCGAATCAAACCCGGGTTCTTTCAGTCCGCAGGCTGACGCTCTATCCACTGAGCCAAACTGGTTTTGGCAAACGTACCCTTTTAAAAATCTAGATGAAAGTGTATTTACATTCTGAAGTCAATGTAATCTACTTTTCTAAAAGTCTGTACCCCGCCGAAACCGGTTTGGCTCAGTAAATAGAGCGTCAGCCTGCGGACTGAAAGGTCCCAGGATCGATTCTGGTCAAGGGCATGTACCTTGGTTGTGGGCACATCCCCAGTAGGGGGCGTGCAGGAGGTAGCTGATCGATGTCTCTCTCTCATTGATGTTTCTAACTCTATCCTTCTCCCTTCCTCTCTCTAAAAAAATCAATAAAATATATTTTAAAAATAAAATTAAATAAATAAATAAAAATCTGTACCCCTTATCTAAGGTGGTTTAGCTATAGTCCTGTTGATAGATGAAGTATTTTAAAGTATGTCAAAGTCCTATCTAATTTTACTTAAGTGGATGGAGGCAAGAAAGGAAGCTGTCAATTTATTCAACATCTCAGGTAACAGTTTCTCTAACTGAAACTCTTTTTCTCACACCATAAGCCATACCCAAGCACTCTTGGAGGGACTTCTGTATCACAATCTGGACAATCTCCTCAAACTCTTCATTGGTGAGATGTGATTTTTCCTGCATAGAAAGGGTAGAGAAGAAAAACTGCTTGTCTTTTCCCAGTTCTCTCTGGCCAGTCAGAAAAGCCTTTGTTAGATGAGGCAATCAACTCACAAGGCTAAGAGCATGAAGTCGATCGTACATAAGGACTCCATAAACTCTATCCCAGATTTCCTGGGAATACAGGAGTCAAAAAATAGAAAAAACTGATTAAATTTCTGTTTCCCTCTACTTTCATTTCCAAACCACCTCAGCCCCTATATACCTACCATTATTTCCTGCTAAATACTTACATCAAAACATTTTTTACCTTTTTAAGAAAAAAATGAAAGTACCAAAAAAAAAATAAAAAACTGAAACTAGAATGAATTTCCCCAACATGGAAAGATTCTATTTGTCCAGGATGGATGACTAGAAGAAACTGTTCCACTAGAGCTGATCAGTATGACTGATACCTTTGCTTTCTTCTCTGCTTGCTTGTTGACTTGAACCTTTACTTTTTTCTCCTGGTCACTGCATGGACCATTCACTGTGGTTGTTTCCTCCTCCTTCTTCTCTAACTTGGCGTCTAGCAGGTTTGGTCCGGCCTCTGCCTCCAGGGAACTGATCCCCATAGTCTCCTCTTTGTGTGAGTTAGGGATATAGGGCATCAGGCTATGCAATTTTTGTGCAGGTGGGACAAAGGGTTTTTTTGATCCTTTCCCATTATCTGAAAGAAATTTGATTATCAAATGGAATTTATGAAACATAGTGTCTAACACAGAGACTGCCAAACACTGCCAATTGATTGACCATATCAGAATTATCTTGATAAATATTTTAATAAATTCATATTTTTAGGTCTCTACTCACCCACCCTCACTTCCCCTGCCCTGAGTTTCTGATGAAATATTTTGAAGTGAGACCCAAGAATCTAAAATTTTACAGACTATCTAGGTGATTCTGATGTTCTTCCAAGCTTAGGAACCACTGGATAATTCAAAGATGATAAATATGATAAATATAAGCATTTGGTAAACTGAATTTTTTAAATATAAAATTTTTAAAATTTGTCTATTTTAACTTTGGACAAAATTTTATGGGAAATTAAGAGAAAATGAAAAAAATATAGTTAGAATCTACAGATGATACAATGAAAATTGTAGTGATCCTCCCAGGTGTAAGAAGTATCTCTTTCTTCTGAGCTTCCATAATACTTTGTACCTGCCTGGTGACATTCACCCCATTCAAATTTATGTTATAGATATTTATGAATTCATATATTCCTTGAGCAGGACTATTTCTAAGATATATATTTCACTCAAAGTGTCTAGAAACGTAGTAACTTTAACAAAGTGGAAATAAAAAATATGTACACTGAGCTTCTCTTTTGTAGGATTCCAAGAAGGAAAAAATGAAAAATATGTATAAAATGAACCTCCCTTACTCTTGACTCACCTTCTTTACTCTGTAATGTTGTCATCATTCAGCTCAGAAGCTACACTCTTTTGTGTCTCTGTTAGAAAAAAGAAATTAACTGCTAAGGCTCTGATTGAACATGAGTTTAAACTTTCTTCCCTTCCTCTCTTCTTGGATTCAGGATTTCTTTTCCTGGAACCCCTAACTACACGTTCTGCCTTTTTTTTTTTTTTTTTTTTTTTTTTTTTTTTTTTTTTTTTTTTTTTTTTTTTTTTTTTTTTTTTTTTTTTTTTTTTTTTTTTTTACTATATTTCTGCCTTCTGAGCAATGCCAATTACATGCCAAGGGGTAGAGTTATTGTTTTAAAGATTAGCAATAATTATTAGTGTTTTAAGTGCTGAAGAGATTAATATACTAGTACATCTCAAAGCCATCTGTGGCACAGCAGAATACTGAGATTTAGTTTGTGGGTGATGTTGTAATAATTTGTACATTTTTCCAATTTATATTTTCCACTATTGATATTACTTTTATCCACTTGTTAGAAGAGAATTGCTTTTTATCAGTCTAAATTTATAACCTTATACCCAGTTTTTTTTTTTAGGTTTAAAGCATATAATTCACTTTTATTTTTGTAAAAGTTATAATAAATACTATAACTCTGGTGGGTTATTAGAGGCCATAAAATATCATTTCCCCTTTTTACAGATGCAAAATATGCAAAAAAAAGTTTAAGTGGTTTGCCCAAAGCTTCAGTGTTAATACATGGGAGAGCCAAGTTGAACCCAGGCCTTTGCTTTCAAATTCTACTAATACATCTATTCTTCTGACTGCTGGTTTTCAGTACTTTGAAAGTCCTAGACTTGCAACTCAATCTTCCAACTCTGCCATCTCCCACTTATAAAAAACCCACAAAGCAGCATAAAATGGATCTTTAAATTTTTATACAGTTCCCTTTAAAGGATCTGAAAATTTTAAGATCTTCTAATAGTTAAAGTTGTTTGGGGTTTAAAGTTCCTCTCCCTGGTTCCTAAGATGAATAAAAAGGTGTTGGGATTTGACTTACTGTGGCTACAGCATGATTGGGTATAAGTTATCTTTTGGTATTTTTCTGTTCTATGTCTTAATTTCTGAATGTGGATAATTCTGATGTGCTATTCTGCAATAACTACTTTTCCTTTACATTAAATAGCACATTTTCTCACTTTTTGCATCATAACTTATCACTACCAACCCCAAAATGTATTTGCTCTAAGAAAAAAGACAAATGGGAAATTGAGGGAGAAACACTACAGCAAATTGGTCTCCTTCTTTATGGTAATCCTAAGTAGAAGCTAGAAACTGAATCAAATTGGTTGCAAAAGGAATATTAATTTGACCACAAATGACAGACATTTTCTCTCAGATTCCAGAATTCCAAAAATAATCATTAGAAGTCTCTATAAAGATAATATAAATTTCAAGGAAAGCTATATTAAATGAGAAGTGAAAATTAGTAGATTTGAGATGACAAAATTTTCTCTTTTAAAATGTCTATATTTTAAAAGAAAAGAAAATTTTTTTAAATGTCTGTCTATAATATGCCTCTGGATAGTAGAACTGTATGGAAGGGAGCTTTTTACTGTACTCTCTATACATCTCTAACATTTTATAGCATACACATATTATTGTTTCAAAAGTTATTTTTTAAATTATAAATTCTTTAAATAAAATAAAGAATATTTTGATCAATCTAAAAATGCACAAAATTACCAACTTAGGTTCAAATCATTATTTAAGCCTCTACTGACCTCTGTAGGAAAAAATGTGTTACTGGAGCCCCAACCAACTAGATAAAATTGTGGATCATTATTGGATTAATGAACTGTAGTAAATCTATGCTAGTAAGCAATGAGGTGAACACTTCCCCTTAATCGAGATTGGGTTTGTGATGGAGAACATTACCTTTAAAGAAAATCTCTAGCCTGATCAATAGAGAAAGGAAAGCCAGGAAATCACTAACAACTCAAGTCTCTGCTCCTCTGCTCCAGACTAATTATTTTCTTCCACAATAACAAATACTGAAATCTAGTTCAGAGAGAGAAATATTTCTAAATATTTAATAACCATACAAAATACCACCAACCTTCATCTGATCAACTAATAGATGACTTTCACTTAAACACTAAAAATCATCACATTGGTTTTAAAAAAAATTACTGTGATCCCCAGTTCTCAAAGTTTGACCCAAAGATTCCTAGGGGTCCTCTCCCTTTTCCAACTACTTATTGTGTTAGGCTAGATTTTCTCATATACTTCAACTAAAACAAGATACAAGCATACCTTGTATATATTGCAGATTTGGTTCCAAACCACCGTAATAAAGTGAGTGTCACAATAAAGCAAGCTGTAATCTTTTGCTGATGGAGGGTCTTGCTTTTAATTTGTAAAAAAAAAAAAGACAAACAAACATGTAATACCTGTGAAGCACAATAAAGGGATGTGCAATAAGACAAGGTATGCCTGTATTATAACAAATTGAATTTAGAAACAGATGAAAATCTAGCTGTCTTCTATTAAGCCAAACATGAAAGATATTTTAAAAATGTAAAACAACATCATGTTCACACTAACTTTGCTTTTGTTTAGGAAAATATATTTTTCATAAAAATGTTAACATGTAATGAGTTTATCATTTTAACATTAATAACCGTTTAAATTTTTCTGGTTAATTTCTGCCAGATATAAACCAATCTTTGGAGTCCTTCAAAATTTTCTAGAGTATAAAAAAGTATAACATGTTTAAGAATTGGTCTAGCTAAATAACTTAATTCAGTATTGTAAATACTTTCCAAAAAGCATTCTTTCTTTTCCTTCTTCCCCCCATTTAAAATGTGTTCACAAATTTCTCCCTCCTAATTATCCAATTATTCCCTCTTTATTGTTTCTGGAATCTTTGGTCTAAGAAAATAAAAGTAAACCCTTTAGAATTGTACTCTAATATAAACTCTGCAAGCTTCAAAAACATGTATTTAAAAACTATATTTAAAATCTCTGGGAAACAAAGATGGCAGCATAGGTGAACACCTAAACTGCTGCCTTGCACAATTTCAAAACTATAGCTAAAAGACAAAACGGACATTATCCAGAACCACAGGAAAGCTAGATCAGTGGAAATTCTACAACTAGAAGGAAAGAGAGGGCTCATGGAGATTCACAGGAGATGCAAAAAGCTGAGGTACTAAGACACACACATAGAGAGAACAGGTGGTAGAGTGCCTAGCTGGCTTCCTCTAGCAAGAGAGAGACAGAAACTTCCAACTGCACTGAACCCCAGTTTCAGGTAAGACTCATACGGAAGGAGTCTGGGAAAAGGGAGGAGTGCACAGAAACTCAGGGGAGCCATGAAAGGCAGAGGTCTGAAGGCACGCATACCAGTGTGCGCAAAGAAGATGGACTGCTGAGTGTGCCACTGGCTTTCTCTAGTGGGAGGAAGACCGAACTTCCCAACTGTGCTGAACTCCACTTCTGACTGCACTAAACCCCAGTTTGGGGCAAGACCCTGGGGACCCAGACTCATACGGGACCCCAAAGCACATGAAAATGCAGGGGAGCCGTGAAAGGCAGAGATCTGGAGGCACATGAGCAAGAGTGCACACAGAGAGGGTTGTAGTGATTACCAAAGGACACTGAGACCCAGGGGCCTCATAGGGCAGGGCTGACGGGAAGCCAAGGCTGTCTGCTCAGCACTGAGACTTCACTCCACCCAAGCCAAGCACAGAGGCTTTTGCAATTTTGCAAGTCTTGTCTCATAAGGCTGTCTCCAGCACATAAGTTCTCCCAGCTTAGACACAGCTGAACCTCACAGCCAATCAGCCTGGAGGTCAATTCTCTCCAGTGATACCAACAACAATCAAGACCTAACTACAACAAAGCTATATACACAGCCCACAAAGGGGTGCACCAAGAGTGTCCACCTTAGGTAACTGGAAAGACGGAGCTACTGGGCCATATAGGACACTAGCACACAAAGCTACTCTACCAACTCAGGGAAGCAGTGAAAATGCAGAGACAAAGGAACAAATCACAAACAAAAAAAATAGAGGAAAAGAAATGACTGGATATAGAGTTCAAAACCACAGTTATAAGGTTTTTCAAGAATATCCTAGAAAAGATGGATAAATTTAGCGAGACCCAAGAGGAGATGAAAAAGGACCAACTAGAAATTAAACATACACTGACTGAAATAAAAAATATTATACCGAGACCTAACAGTAGACTAGAACATTGGTTCTCAACCTTCGTAAGGCTGTGACCCTTGCATACAGTTCTTCATGTGGTGGTGACCCCCAACCATGAAATTTTGCTACTGTTATGCATCGTGATGTAAATATCTGTATTTTCCGATGGTCTTAGGCGACCCCTGTGAAAGGGTTGTTCGACCCCCAAAGGGGTCTTGACCCACAGGTTGAGAACTGCTGGACTAGAGGAATGCAAGAATCAAGTCAAAGATTTGAAATACAGAGAAGCAAAAACACTCAACTGAAAAAGAAAAAAGAAAAAAGAATTCAAAAATGTGAAGATAGTGTAAGGAACCTCTGGGACAACTTCAAACATACCAACATCAGAATTATGGGGGTGCCAAAAGAAGAAAGAGAGCAAGATACTGAAAACCTATTTGAAGAAATAATGACTGAAAACTTCCCCCACTTGGTGAAAGAAATAGACTTACAAGTCCAGGAAGCACACAGAACCTCTAATAAAAGAAATCCAAAGAGAACCACACCAAGACACATCATAATTAAAAGACCAAGAGCAAAAGACAAAGAGAGAATATTAAAAGCAGCTAGAGAAAAACAGTTAATTACCTACAAGGGAGCACCCATACGACTGTCAGCTGATTTCTCAACAGAAACGATGCAGGCCAGACGGGAATGGCAAGAAATATTCAAAGTGATGAATAGCAAGAACCTACAACCAAGAATACTCTATCCAACAAAGCTATCATTCAGAACTGAAGGGCAGATAAAGAGCTTCACAGATAAGAAAAAGGAGTTCATCACCCCCAAACCAGTACAGTGGTACCTCGAGATACAAGTGCCCTAACATATGAGGTTTTTGAGAAACGAGCCATCAAGTGAGCCATTTTTGCTTTGAAATACAAGCAACATTTGAGATGGGAGTAATTGCGCGGATTGGCTGGCTGCACAGGACCCACCAGTTTACCGAGACTCGAGAGTTTCATAGTTTCCCACGCCTCAAGGTTACGGAATGAATTAACCTCGTATCTTGAGGTACCACTGTATTATATAAAATGTTGGGAGGAGGAGGAGGAGGAGGAGGAGGGGGAGAGGGAGGGGGAGGGAATTAAAAGTCAAGTGAATTAAAAATCTGATGAACAGAATAAACCGGTGAATATAATAAAGGGCATAGGAAGGGAGTGGACTGACAATTCTCAGGGGGAAAGAGGTGATGGGGGTGCAGGGAGAGACTGGACAAAAATCATACACCTATGTGAGGACAATGGGGGGAGGTAATGGTAGAGGGTTGGGTGGGAGCTGGGTGGAGGGGAGCTATGAGGGGGAAAAAGAGGAACAATTGTAATAATCTGAACAATAAAGATTTATTAATTTTTTTTTATTTAAAATCTCCTTTAAGCTGGAACTGGATTCCCTTTTGGCTTTAATGTCTAATTTGCTCGTTTTCATGCCTCAGTCAGTAACAGTTGGTTTCTTTATTTTCTTTTCTGTGCTCAGAGAGGATGATTTAAAACATTTAACAAGACAAAAGGAAAAAGAAGATCCCAGCTACCCTACCGCCTTTACTAGACTACCTGACGTTACTGTCATAACTACTATAGTTAACCTAAACCTTTTACAGAATCTTATAAATGGTGAACTAAAGCTTCTTGGTTCAGAGAGTGCAAGGAAGCACAAAGACATGGCCACTTAGCACAAAAATACACTCTTTTGGGACTCTGATCTTGTTCTTATTATCTACTGCCAAAGACGCTTCCAAGCGCGCCCTTGTTCCCAACCTCCAACGAGCCTTTTTGCTGTTGTTTTCGCGTAAAGCAGCACAGCACTCACTTCCAGACCACCGCACCATCTTTCCTCTCAGGGTGCCAAGGTTTGGAATGGTAAAAGGCCTTAATTCCACCTTTAAAATTTGAGGGAATAACTTTCTGGTGATTCCAGTTTTTCCTCGCTCTTCGTTCAGCAAGTCTCTCTTAAGATCGGGGTGTCACCTTTAAAAGTCCTTGACGCTCCTCAAAGAGTAAAATAGTGTCTTTCTAGATTCTCTTCCCCCGTCAAGAACCCCATCATGAGAGAATTTCCCCTCAGCTGCCCCTCCTGCAGAGACACCAGAATCCTCATTCTCGCTCGGACCCTCATTGCCCGCCAGTATGAAAGAATGCGATTACTTTTGTTTGTTGGCTGGGGGGTGAGTTTGCGGTTAGAGTTTCTGAGGAGCAGGAGTAAGAGTTGTCACCCTGACGAGAAAACTCAGACTAAAGGTCCCAGGATTAGCTGCGCCTAGCACCTTCATCTGAAACTAGGTTAGAGATAGCTACCTTCTGAAGCGAGGAGCAGAGAGAACTACTGCAACAATTCTGCAAGCCCCTTCAACATCGACCCACTTTTCCCGCCAACAGGAAAAGGCGCGAGGCCACGCATAAGCTCCACAGTTCCCTCCAGCGGCGAACACTCACTGCTGAGGCGCATGCGCAGCCAGAAGATGTGTTTGCGCTTGCGCAGCTGAATGTCGCCATCTTCCCCTCTAACTCCCTGTAAAACTACAAGTCCCATAATCCTGGAGGGCCTTAATTTTTCTTTAGGCGTCCACAGCAGTGCCTGATCGTTAAATGAACCACATCTTTCTTTTACTAACGTTTATCTGCTCCAGGCTGTCTTTTCCTTTTCGTTCCCTGATTCCTATTATTCCTTTTAGTCTCCTTCGCACCGTCTTTTAATATTTTATTTGAGACTCTCCTCCCCATTCTCGCCTCTCCCACCCTCTGGGGTGCAACAGGGCCCGCACCCCAGCACTGTTGGGAGAACGAGCCACCTTGCACCCAGTAGATAGCTTCCTCCTCATTGGCCAAGGCAGGGGCAACCAAGCCTAAACCTCTTCCCCACCCACATTCGTTTATCTATAAGGCCGCAGCGTGCGCTCGGAAGGCCTGCGTGCGAGATGGTGGTAGTGGTGAATGTATTGCTGTCGGTGGCTGTGGTGGGCATAGGGTCGCAGCCCTCGGGCTAGGGGGTCGAGCGCGCAGGAGTCCGGTGGGGTACGGGGGCGTTAGTATCGGGGCTTTGGAGACGGAGGGGAGGGCGTGGTGTCCTCAGGTGATCGCGATTAGGGGAAGGCTGAGGAGCGAGAGGACTACTCAGCCATTTGGAAGAGGAAGTTGGACATCAACTGTTTTAGTGCTGCTGTTTTGTTTTGTTTTTTCAGTGCAGCAGTGAATATTTTCCACGGGGGGCGTGAGTTAAAATGGCTTATCGTATTTTATTGAGAACTGTTCGTAAGAAGACGGTCAGTACATTCGATCCTTCCTCTACTTTCAGGGCTCACCCCCTCATTCCCCACAGCCCTTCTAAGTAGATGGGCAAACGGAGACAACTAAATCATGAATAATTCATGAGGGCCTACCCGTTCCTTAGCCACGCCCCTCCCAGTCGTGCTAACGCAGTTACGTGTACCAAACCTGGGGAAGCGACGTAACAGTCCCGCCCCTAGGACGGAGGGCGGGGCACCACCATCAGCACGTGCTGCATCAACCCGCGCAAGCCCAAAAGGATGTGCGCAGGCGCTCCCCGCTAGGGGGAGGAGGGAGGCGGGGTAGGGAGGTTGTTGGGTTTAGAGCCGGGCGGAGACCGCTGAGACTCATTCCTCAGGAACAAGGGTCGGGTGTCAAGGAGACCTTTTCACACCAGCTCCCCGTCCCCGCTTACGGTGGGTGGGTTCGCGCGGCAGAGACAAAGGATATCAGTAGGGACGAACATAACTGCGAAGGGAAGTAGGGTGTCAGTCTGGGGTGGTGGGCTTTTGGGGGGATTAAAGGGAGCTATATTTAAACTCCCGGAGCCGTTAAGTTGGTTCGTACTCGGATGCGCGCGCGACCAGGGAGGCGGCCGAGTGCGCATGCGTGATTCTGGGGCGAGAGGAACGCGCTTCGCAGTGCGCGCTCGCGGCCAAGCGGTAGTGGTAGAGGAGAAAGGGGTCGGCGCACGCGCGGTTGGTTCCTGGAGTTCGGGTCTCGCGGGCATCTTGTTTTGGTCTCGTAGGCGAGGGGGCCGCGCTTCGGGGGAGGCGCTAGGGCGCGAGACTAGGCGAGAGGAGCTGCGCGCGCACCCACGAAAGGGGGGGAAGGGAGTGGGTGTAGGAAGGGGGGGTTTTAAGCCCCCTGGTCCAACCTCTTAGCCCTCGACTGGGACGGAATAAGGGGAGGAAATGATAGAGATGGCGGCGGAGAAGGAGCCGTTTCTGGTACCTGCCCCGCCGCCGCCGCTCAAAGAGGAAGCAGGCGGAGGGGGCAGCCCCTCGGTGCAGCCGCACCGAGAGCCCGCCTCCGGGGAGCTCCGCGGCGGTACGCAGCGCGGGCCTGGCCCGCGAGCACACGCAGCCGGGGTCTTGGCTTCTGGAGCGGGCAAGGAGAGTCCCGGGGCCGCTGCCCAGCCTCGGGTCAGCCAGCCGCAGCAGCAGCAACGAGGGGGCGGCCTCCAGACGCACGGGGAGGCCCGCTTGTCGGATCCCCACGGGCGAGCTGCTCCCCCGGACGTGGGGGAGGAGCGACGGGGAGGGGGTGGGACAGAACTGGGACCCCCTGCCCCGCCTCGACCCCGGAATGGCTATCAGCCCCACCGGCCCCCTGGGGGAGGTGGGGGCAAGAGGAGAAATAGCTGCAATGTCGGGGGAGGTGGTGGAGGCTTCAAACATCCGGCCTTCAAGAGGCGCAGGCGGGTTAATTCGGACTGTGACTCTGTGTTACCCTCCAACTTCCTCCTGGGGGGCAATATCTTCGATCCACTAAACCTGAATAGCCTCCTGGATGAGGAAGTGAGCCGCGCACTCAATGCTGAGACCCCTAAGTCATCCCCACTTCCGGCCAAGGGACGAGATCCAGTGGAGATTCTCATCCCCAAAGATATTACTGACCCACTCAGTCTCAATACTTGCACTGATGAGGCCCAAGTAGTTCTTGCTTCACCACTCAAGACTGGTCGGAAGCGACATAGACACCGGGGACAGCACCACCAGCAGCAGCAGGCAACTGGAGGGATTGATAGCCACTCTGTGCTGCCCACAGCTCCCCCTACTCCCTCACTCCATGGGGAGAGCACCACACAGCATAGGGGCCAGAACCAAAACCGTGATGCCCCCGAGCCCTATGAACTCAACACAGCCATCAACTGCAGGGATGAGGTCGTGTCTCCCCTTCCGTCTGCCCTACAGGGTCCCTCAGGCTCCCTCTCAGCCTCTTCAGCTGCCTCAGTTGCTTCTGCACCCCCGTCTTCCTCCTCACGACATCGAAAACGGCGCAGGACTTCCAGCAAGTCAGAGGCAGGGGCTAGAAGTGGAGGAAGCCAGGGTCCCAAGGAAAAGGGCCGAGGGAGTGGGGGAGGCCGCCACCACCTCCACCCACTACCTGCAGCAGGTTTCAAAAAGCAACAGCGCAAGTTCCAGTATGGGAATTACTGCAAGTACTATGGGTACCGAAATCCTTCCTGTGAGGATGGGCGCCTTCGGGTGTTGAAGCCTGAGTGGTTTCAGGGTCGGGACGTCCTAGATCTGGGCTGTAATGTGGGCCATGTGACCCTGAGCATTGCCTGTAAATGGGGCCCATCCCGCATGGTAGGCCTGGATATCGATGCCCAACTCATCCACGCGGCCCGCCAAAACATCAGACACTACCTGTCAGAGGAGCTGCGTCTGAAATCCCAAACTGCTGAGGGGGGCCCAGGAACAGAGAGTGAGGAAGGGATCACAACCATCCGTAAGAGAAGCTGCTTCCCAGCCTCACTGACAGCAAGCCGGGGTCCCATTGCTGCACCCCAAGTGCCCTTGGATGGAGCAGACACATCAGTCTTCCCCAACAATGTTGTCTTCGTTACGGTAAGAGGGTCTTGGGATAGGGCCTAGGTATGAGGATGAGATTAAATAATGTGCCAGGAAGGTTATGAGCCAGAGGGATTTCTGTGCATGCAGTCCACACCAGGAGAACCACATCCTCGAGAGAAGGGTCTGAATCCACTGGGTGTCCCTTCCTATAACCTGGAAAGGTAAAAGCTCTACCTGGGCTCCTTGTGACTCCTAGGCCCAAAATGGGATCTGACCCTTTTTGCACTGCTCCCTACCTGGACTGTAATCTAGGCCAATCCACCTTCTCTAGGGGGCTACTTCTGATGGTCACTAGGGGAATTGGTCCACATGAAAACTTGTCCTCTGATCTACTGAAGGTGCATGAAGGGATGGGTATCAGACATGGAATGTCTCAGGGTGGAAAGAGGATTAGGGTAGTGGCTAATATTTGCAGTTTCTCTTCATTGATATGGACTTTGTTTGCATTCAATAGAGTTGAAGAGTGTCAGTGGTCAGGAACGCAAGTGGCTTGGCCTTGGATCATTTACACATTGACCCTAGATAATAGGATGGAGAAGAATCAGAGTCCTCTGTGGGAGGGGTGGGTAACATGTCTTCAGGTTCAGTATCCTGACTGCCTGTGCATAGTTCCTCATAAAAACACTCCAATTCGGCCATCCGAAGTAGTGTTGGAAAACAGACTTTCCAGAGGGTGGTATTGAGCTTATCTAGAAAAAATTTCCTAAGGGATGAGTAGCCTCTTCGTTTCTCTGGAAAAAAACAATCCTAAAACTTTGCCAGCCCCAACTACTGAGAAGGAACCACAGGTCTCCCTTTCAAATCTGGGTTAGGTCCCTTTGAGTCTAGGACTTACTGGACAGAGTCTTGGAGGAACTATAGCATTCTTTCTCTGAAGTTTCACCAGTTTTGGAGATCACGTGGGGGATACTTTGCTCAACTTAAAATTATCCAAGCTTCTTTTTTGTTTGATTTACTATATTAAAAAAAAAAAATGATACTGAGGGTATCAAAGATGATTCTGGCCAAGGGCTGCAGATTGTATGTGTGGTGCCATGGTTCTTTTAATGCCGCTGTTGGCCTCTCCTTCAGGGTAACTATGTGCTGGATCGAGATGAGCTGGTGGAGGCCCAAACACCTGAGTATGATGTGGTGCTATGCCTCAGCCTTACCAAGTGGGTACATCTGAACTGGGGAGATGAGGGACTGAAGCGCATGTTTCGACGGATCTACCGGCACTTACGCCCTGGGGGCATCTTGATCCTCGAACCTCAACCTTGGTCAACCTACGCCAAGAGAAAGACTCTCACAGTGAGTTGGTATTTAAGTGAAAATTGGGTATGTCCTTTAGTTGAGGCAAAAAATACCCCAAAGAAGTGGAAAGAGGACTTTCTGAACAAAGTGAAAAGATCTCCTGGGTGGGCATCATTCTCTGGCCAGGGCGAAGGCAGCAAGGTAAAGTGGTTCCCTGCTCTTCTCCCTAGGAAACAACCTACAAGAACTATTATCGGATCCAGCTGAAGCCAGAGCAGTTCACTTCCTACCTGACATCCCCAGAAGTGGGCTTTTCCAGCTACGAGCTTGTGGCCACACCCCATAACACCTTCAAAGGTAAGTCTGGCTTATTTTGGTGGGGGAAGACCAGTGCCGAGGGAGAAGATACAGACTCTGTGGAGTCTTGAGGTCGTGCCCATCCCTCCTGATTGCACTCTCTCCTCTTAGGCTTCCAGCGTCCTGTGTACCTGTTCCACAAGGCCCGTTCCCCCAGCCACTAAGTGGCCCCCTGAACAGAAAGTGTGAAGAAGCTGCCCGCTGCTCTTAAGGACCTGGGGAAAGAAAATATCCTGCAGTCTTTCCTTTTTGGCTCCAAAAGTTTCTTTTCTTGGATCTGCATAGAAAGCTTTTCCTGTGTTGCTGCCCCAGCCTCCTCCCTACACCTCTGGCACCTAAGCAGCAAGCCCAGCTGTTCTGGAGTTACGGCCATCTTCCTCTTCCCCCAGCCCACTGGCTGGATGGCATGGACTGTTTGCTGACCTCTGTTCTCCTAGGGCACAGGAAGGAGATGGGGAGTTATCAAGTTCTCTGGCCTCTTCCTCCTGTCCTTCCAAGGAGAAATTCCCATTCTCCTCAGCCCTTGTCCCTACCTACGTTTCAGTGGACCACATGGTAGATGGACTGAGGCTTAAGAGGGGGACGCTTGATGGGGAGGCATGCAGGTACTGTGAAAATCCCTCTGCTGTCCCCCATTGGGAGAGGGGGTTGGGTTTGGAATGTAAGAACAGCACAATAAACTTGATGTTTAAGGCAATGGCCCCCACACCTATGTCTAGCACTTTTTGTGTTTTATTTATATATATATATTGATTGATTTCGGAGAGAGGGAGAGAAACATCCATGATGAGAATCATTGGCTTGCTTCCTGCACACCCTACACTGGGAATCAATCCTGCAACCCAGGCATATGCCCTGACCGGGAATTGAATCCTGACCTCTTGGTTCATAGTTCAATGTTCAACCAGACAGGGCCACATAGGCCAGGCTGTCTGGCACTTTTTAACTGGAGGGAAGGGATGTTGCCTCTCAGTGTGACCTGTGCTTCCTCAACTACTCTCAAGGTTTTTCAATGATTGGGAAGATTAAGAATTGCTACATCTACACACAACTATATAGTAGGACCCCAGTCAGGAAAAGGGTATAATGCAAATTTTGATGTGAAATTTAAAAAGCCCATCTCCCCTTACCCCCAAAAAAAAATTCATTTTTTTTTTTTTTACATATTTTCTATTGATTTTTTTACAGAGAGGAAGGGAGAGAGATAGAAAGTCAGAAACATCGATGAGAGAGACATCAATCAGCCGCCTCCTGCACGCCCCACTGTGGAGATGTGCCCGCAAGCAAGGTACATGCCCCCGACCGGAATCGAACCTGGGACCTTTCAGTCCGCAAGCCGACGTCCACTGAGCCAAACCGGTCTCGGCAAATTCAGTTTTTTTTTGTGGAAGTTGACAGAGGCAAACTTTGGAATTTAACAGAGTTGAAGTGGAGCTAGAAAGGCAGTTTGGACCCAACCGACTCCCTGCCCTAGAACATCCCTACCATCCACCCTCCTTTTTGGATACTGTGGAACCAGACTAATAACATGTAGCTATTCATCAGCTTGTCAAGTATTGAGTACTCTGGTCAGGTGTAAGGATGGGCAAGGCCCTTGAAAGTAAAAGGAGGTAATTTAAATAACTAAATGCTGCCTTACCAGGTTCCTTGAGTCAGGTAACAAGCAGGCTGAGATCCACATAAAGTGATCAGAAATAAGTGGTGCAAAGAAACATAAAAAACAAAGGTGGCAGGTGTGACTGCAATCAGGAAGATTTGGGGAGGATACCTAAACCCCTGACTTGGCTCTAGCTAGTGTGGCTCACAAGGTTGGAGACTCCTACACTGAAAGGTTGTGAGTTCATTGCCAATCTGGTGTTTACTAGAGGCAACCAGTCAAATGTTTCTCCTATCCTCTCTAAAAGTCCTAAGGTGAGGATTAAAAGGAAAAAAAACTAGCTCTGGCCGGTTTGGCTCAGTGGATAGAGCATCAGTCTTCGGACTAAGAGGGTCCCAGGTTCCATTCCAGTCAGTGGCATGTACCTTGGTTGCGGGTACTTCCAGATTGGGGGGTGTGCAGGAGGCAGCTCATCAATGTTTCTAACTCCCTCTCCCTTCCTCTCTGTAAAAAAGTATATTTTAAAAAACCCTCTTCCTTGTACCAGTGTTTTCTACTGGTCATTATGGAGTTCCTAAAGGGGTCAAAACATTCCCAGGCAGCTTCTAACCTAAGGCTTTCTTTCCATCTTAAGCCTTCCAAGAAAAGTCACATTTGTTAGCAAAACCACTTTATTATGTTACTTTCAACACAAAAATACGAGCGATTCTGGGAGCCTCCTGGTCTACACTTCCCATCGCCTTAGCGTTCGATGCATGAGGAAGGTATCCTCTGAAGGGCGGGGCCGGAGTTGAAGGCGGAGAGAGGGCAGACTGTCCAAGTTCAGGTGTGGAAATTCATAAAATAATGTTTCTGGGTCACAGAGCATAGTCATGTCTGGCCCCGGCCCAGGTGGCTCCTGTTGGAATTGGGAGTTCAAGGTTACACGAAAAGAGGGAAGAACTCGCAGCGGGGACGGGAAGGGGAGCACTGGAGGGGGGACTCAAGCCCAAGCCCCTCACCTTTGGAGGCGGGGCTCGGGCCTGCGGTGGCAGGAGCGCTAACTTCTCCCTCAGCGCGGCGTTCAGAACCTGCTCCTCGGGCACCTGCAGGCTCACCAGGTCCCGGAAAAGCCGCTTGGAGCGCGGCACGTTCAGTCCTGAGGCCGCAGGGGGGAGCGGAGGTGAGCCGCGTCTCTCACCCCAACTCCCGCGCCCGGCCTGCCGTCTGCCCGCCCTCACCCTCGGCCACGCTCTCCTCCAGGACACAGCGGGTCTGGAACGATTTCCTCAGCTGTTCCTCCACGGCCTTGGCGGCATCGAAGGGGCCCGCGGCTGCGGCCCGCGCGGCCTGCAGCTCTAGGTTCAAAGCCAGGCTGCTGTGCTGCGCGGGCGCCCCCAGGTCCTGCGACGCCGCGGGCTTCTCGCTCGGGGCCGCGGTGCCTGGCAGCGGCTGGGACCGGGCCGGGGAGGACGGCGCCAGCCGGAAACGGACCTGGGAGCAGAGACCAGGGCGGTGGAGAAGGGGAAGCGGGGTGCGGGGCGGACTGCCGGCCCGGCCTTCCGCCAGCTCACCTGCCGATCCTTGCGGGCCCCGCCCCGCCGGTGGGCCCGCCCCTGCCCCCGCCCCGGGCTGCCGTCCGGCTGCTCAGGGCTCTCGGACCGCGGGCTCAGGCTCAGGCTGAGGTCCAGGCCAGGCTCGGGCGCGGGGGCTCCGGGCTCCGGGGCGCGGGGTTCCGGGGGTGGCCCCGGGGCCGCCACGGCCGCCTCCCCTTCCCCCGACTTCAGCTCTAACTTCACGCAGCCCATCATCCCGGAGCCGCTGCGGGGCCCCTCCTCGCCCCGGCCCCTCCCAAACACCGCGACCGGAAACCGTTAGCCCGACCCAGGTGGGCGGGGAGGCAAGCCCGCGCCCCGCCCCATTACGCTCCCCGGCGCCATTTTCGTGGCTCCGCCCCCCGCTTCCCGGCGGGCTCCTGCGGGCCGCCCTCCGCCCCGCCCCGAGGCCGGGATCCTAGAGCCGAAGCCGTGGAAGCGCTACGGGTCCTCGTCGGTACCATTTCTCCTTGCGAAATACCCGATATGGCGCCCTTTCCCGGCGGACTCTTCACCTGGGGTCCGGAGTGGCAGGCCTCCTGTCCGGGTGCCAAATGGAGCAGCTTTAACTCAACTGCCCAGCTTCCTCGCGTTGGAACGCCCTGCTCGGTGCCGTCACCGCGTCTCCCGGCTTCCCGCCGCCTCCGCGCTCGGACCGGAGCTGCCCAGTTTGAG
>PVJN01016636.1:0-42003 GCA_004026805.1 Lasiurus borealis
ACTGTATTTACCAAGTTTAAGTGTGTTATGGGAATATGGATTGTCTCTTGATCCCTGTGTGGATTAGGGTGCCAACTGCCCAGGAAGTAAAAAATCTTTGCATAACTCAAACCAGTCCCCCATGTGGTTTTCCCAGCCACAGATGGAAACTGCAGCTTACCCTTTAAAAACAAGGGTCCGAGCGGCTGCTTATAAATGAACACGTGCAGTTTGAACCTCTCTTGTTGCCCTGACTGGTGTGGCCCACTGGTTAGAGTGTTGGCCAGGAACGGAGAGGTCGCGGGTTCGATTCCTGGTCAAGGGCACCAACCTGGCTGGCAGGTTCTATCCCTGGCCTCCGTTTCCCATGTGTCTCTCTCACCTGTCTGTCTTGTCTGTCTCTTTCTCTCCCCTCCGCTCCGTGGCCCCTCTCCCCCGTTCCCGTTCCCGCCCCCTTCCTTTCCCTAAAAGGAATAAAAACTTAAAAAGAAAAACAAACCGTCCCCGAAGGCCAGTTCTCACCCCCAGGCCAAAGCCGGTTCCCCTAGTTGACACTAGGAAATGAGGGAGGCGGGGTCTTTGTGAACTGTCCAATCAGATGCGCAGAAGGGCGGGTGAGTGAGGCAATACCCAGCCAACCGTGCGGATGCTCCTGGGTCACGTGCCTCTCGCGCGGCTAACGTTAACGGTCCAGGTGTGTCTGCGTCTGCGCCAGTCCCACCGTCGCCGAGGCCGCCTGCGGGAGGGAAGGGACCATGCCGGGGGGTCCCAGAAGCTGGGAAATGGTGAGTGTGCGGGGCTGGGTGTCCCCGAGCTGGGACGAGGGGCTGGTGGGAACCGGCTGGGCAGGACCCGGCCCCCAGCGGCCAGGCTCGGAGTCTGCAGATGAGCACCCCCACCCCCTCGGGGCGGGGCGGCCCTGCGTTTCCTCCCGCTCGTGGGTGCGGGCCGGGCTGGCCGCCGAGGCCGGGCTACCGGTCCGGTCACAGCCCGCGGCGCCTTCGGCTCCCGAGCCTCTCTGCGCCGCAGCCCCGTGTCTCCCAGGTGGCGTGGTGACCACAGGGAGGGTCGTCAGGGGGCAGTCGTGGCTCCGCGGTTTCCTGCGCGGGAGGAGGTGTGCTCCGTGGGCTTCCGACTCCCTCCTTCCTCCCCAGACGGACGCGTTTTCTCCCGAGTGTTCCCAGTGTTTAGGGAGCGGGGTCTCAACTCCACAACCCTGCACCCCCGCCTCCATCTGACAGTAATTGCCGCAATTTCCAAGCCCCTCCCTGTGTTCCCAATCGCCAATTCTCCTTTCTGATTCGAGAATTATAGTCAACTGTTTGTCCTTCGGGGTGCATTTCAAACAGACCCTTATTTTAGCTATTTATTTTTTTATAGTTGAGCAATGTGATTATTTTTTATTTTTTCAATCTTTATTGTTGAAAGTATTACATAGGCCCACCTCCCCCCCTCCTCCCCGTTATTTCCCTCCAGCCCGCCCCGGCCCAGGCCCTGGCCGCCCTATTGTGTGTGTCCCTGGATTATACATATATGTGTGTGTGTGTGTATACATATATATATATATATATATATATACACATATGTATATATATATATACACACACACACACACACACACATATATATATGCATACAGGTTCTTTGGTTGATCACTTCCCACCCTCCCAACCTTCCCTGTCCTCCCTGCCTTCCCTCTGAGATTCTGCATTCTGTTCTTTGTAGACCCATATTGTAATTTTCATTTGTCCAATGGATGGCTGTTTTAATGGGATTTATTTTTTGTTTGTGGTTATTTTACACGAGAGAAATATACTGGAACTACATTGTATAAAATCCTTTTGCTGGAACTCCCAGAATATTTCCTAGGCAAGGAACATTTTTATTTTTGGCAATGCAGTATATACTTGTTCAGTCAGCAAAGTGACTTACAATTTTCTTGTTTTTAATAGAATTTATTGAGGTGTTATTAGTTAATAAAATTATACAGGTTTTAGATACATAGTTCTACAATACATTATCTGTTTATTGTATTGTGTGTTTACCACCCCGAGTCAAGTCTCCTTCCATCATCAGCTTTACAGTTGTCATCCCTTTTTTTTCTCTCGAGGACTGGGTTTTAGTGTTTTTGCCAGATTGTTCCAACTGCTGTTGTGTCATTTAACGTACATAGGGAAGGAAGTCCAGAGCCACCTCCATTGGGGGGAGCCTATGGTTAGTGACCCAAACTAAGGTAGTCTTGAGCCTACCCAAGGGAAGTATTTGAAGGCTCAGTTTGCTTTTTTTCTGGGGAGCCTCCCCCTGCAGGTGTCCTCCCTCCTCACTCACACTCAGCAGGGAAGGAGCCTTTACACTGAGAAGCTACAGCCCTGGAGAACTGGGGAGGCAAGTGCACCTGCAGGAGGGAGTAATGCCTCTTCGGAGGTGTTAGTTGTGCTCCCCCTGAGCCTATTTCTAGGCATATAGGTTGGAGGTTTGCATCCCCAGTGTGGGTGCACTCAGAGTGTCATTGTGCACATTGAGGAAGTCTGTAAAAGTCAGGAGTGTGGGTCCTGGGCTAGGGATTGAGAATTTGGGAGTTCATTTGGATTAGACCCCGCACTGAATCCAGCTGAGCACGTCCTCACTGCGAGCTGAAGCCTGAGAGAGGGAGCGTTTCCATTATTCCCCAGGGAAAGGAGAGTGTTGGAGCTCCCAGACTTCACTCCTGGGGCTGCTCAGGCATCCCTCCTCCCTCCCCCAGGGACTCTGTCTCAACCTGGAGAGTGTAGAATGTGGAACCTTCTGAAAGTGGCTCTCCTTCTGTCCTGTGGGAAGCAGGCTGCTCATCTGAGCTGATTCCAATACAGTACTTGTTTCTTTTGGTCCTTTATCGACTGACTAGTGCAACTTTTGACTAGTTCCTCTGAGCACTTGGCAAATTTATTCTCTATATGGGAAATGTGATTTTTTTGTTTCTTGGGATTAAACATGTAAATTGATGAGAGAGATGATATTGGTAAGGCAAGTAAAAAGTGGAAATAGATTTTTTCGTTCCCTTTAAGCAAGAGAACCTGTTGATATGAGAGAAATGTATTTAACTTCACAGATCCATTTTTCATATACATTCATGTTTGTTTGTGGGTGTTCATGTCCCTAAAGAACATCTATAATAATAAAAACATAATATGCTAATTAGACTCGGATGACATTCTGGACGAAGCTGGAGTTGCGAGGGAAGGCCAGGTCCCTGGTGCCAGAGGGAAGCTGGTGCAGGCAGCTAGGGGAAGGAAGGCCTATTCTTGCACAAATTTCATGCATCCGGCCTCTAGTTGAAATTTAAAAGGCTAAAGTAATTGATGTGGCACAACCAAGTTATTATTTCAGTTGATGTAAGGAAAAATAAAGCTTATATAAATCTTTAAAATTTCTACTTCCCTTTGGAGTATAACTGAAATCCCTAATGCATTATAGTATGCTAAAATAACACCTGTGTGAGATATAGAGAAGGGACAAACTAGCATGCAACTTGTCCTTTTATTTTGGCAAGAACTTTGAATTTTTAAATTTTGTATGGTATATACTTTTGTAATTGTTTATGTTTAAAGGAATCAAATCCTGATAGTACTTTCCTATGTACAAAAGTTAAAATTAAAGAAGGACTACTCGATGATAAAACATGGTATATATAAATTTCTGAGTTTATCTTAAATTTGTAAGATAGAAAAATCTAACTTAAGACCCTCTGCTCACACATCCTGGTCCTGTAACAATGTTACTGCAGCTACCCTCAAATACACAGTTTTGATTGTTTCTTGAACTTCCTTGTTAGTGTTTCTAGTGTTTCTTTATATATAAACAAGTCATTGCAATGCATATTTTTCTTACCCATGTTTGTCCTTATAATGAGCAGTCAGACTCCACATTGTTTGGATTTGCTGAGAGGTTAGGCTTCCTTGCTCTCTCTTGTTGTCCACCCCTGGACAGGATGATGGGAAAGTCCAGGGATCCCTCCTCTGGCACTGGCTTCAGATTCTAACCACACAAGCCCTTGTTTGTGTGAAAAATTCTTGCCCTGGCCCCGCCCCTGACAAAGATTCTTTGCTTGAGCAACTTTAGTCAGGCTCTTGAACTTTCTTCTAGGCCAGTGGTCAACAAACTGCGCCTCGCCACTCTGTTAACTAATGAGTTTGCTGACCAGTGGGATGGGGGCTTAATCACAAGGAACAAAAACAGCCTGTAAATATTGGAATTGAAAGTCTAGGTCAGTGGTTGGCAAACTCATTAGTCAACAGAGCGGCAAACTGCGGCGTTACGAGCTAAAGTTTGCCAACCACTGTCCTAGGCCTATCTTTGCACTTCTTGTGAAACCCAGTTTAATAGGAACTCTGCTAATTCAGATGATCCAGAATCCCCCACCCTCCTATCTCACCGCTCCTCCATCAGCAGGTGATATCTGATCCCCCTGGCCTGTTTGTAGTAAGAATCCTGTTTGGTTAGTTTAGCAGGAATCCTCTAACATCAGATTCTTAGTAATTTTCCATCCACTGATCTACCTGCCCTCAGGCCATGACTTCCCACTTGCCTATGTTGTTCTCAGAATTGAGCCCAATCTTATTTCTCACCCTCTAAGAAATCCTACCACATTGCCTCTGTACCTGTTGAAATGGTTTTGAATACAATGTGCCTTAACATCATTGAGAAGTGCCATTGAATCTTTTTTTTCTTTAACACTTCCAGCCACAATAAAATCTCAGGCTAGGCTCTTTTTCTTGCTCTCTGAAGCTTTTTCACAGCTTCTTAAGTAGCCTGACCTGTCCTCTCAAAGATCTCTATTATGTAAGTCAGCTATATCCTGCCCTCTCCAGGTGTGTATGATGTGTGTGTTTGGGGGAGTGGGGTGTGGTGCACACCAGCATTAATTTCAACATGGGAACCACGCCTCTGCAGGTGACCATAACAGTTGGCTATGTGAGTAGCATGTTCCCACATGACCACCACTTTGGTCTGTCTCCTCTTGCTTTGACTTGCTCAGCTACTCTGCCATGAGCTGTGCTGCCTTGTGGCATTGCTGAGACTACCAAGCCTCAGTTTGGTGAGCTGCCAACCAGAATGTGCAGTTTTGAGAATTTCTAGGCATTTGGGAGCAGGAGGATAGGATTGGGGCCCTCCTTACAGTGATCCTGGCTCAATGTCTCTGCTGGGATTTATCTGTGTCAGAGTGAAGCTGTGACAGATGCTATATTGGCACCAACATACCCTGGTGATGGGGGTAAACATATCCCGGCAATGGGGGTAAAAGAGGGTAAACACACCTGTGCAGATGGCCCTATCTAGTTGTCACTTGTGAAAGAACAGTTATTCAACAGAGAAAGAAGAGGGGACAAAGGAAGCCAGTAGATGGCTGACTGTGTCCACATCGCTGATACCAGAGGGCTCTCCAGAACCCATAAGTACCCCTGTTTCTGTCCCCTCTCCCCCGTCCCCTTTTACTACATAAAGATCCTGACCTTTGGTATTAAGGGGACAACACCATGGGCTCCATTGTGGCACAATCAAGTCATTATTTCAAATAAGTTCAGGGTCCTTAAACTATATAAAATAACTAATTGTCATAGGGAGGCTCCTAACTTAATGGTAGTGTATTGGGGCCCTCTGAAGGAAAAAATACATACAACGACCAGGGTTGAGAGGACACATTCCCTGAAATATATTTGGAGCCTAAAACAAAACAAAACAGGCAAGGACAAGAGTCAGGGAACAAGAAAAACATACTGAAACAGAGATCCATAATTTGATCCAATTGAAAATCTAAAATATACTGAAAGAATCACACAACAAAAAAGATCAAAAGGCACTGTTTAGTTTTGGGGCCTCTACACCATAGGTTTTGAATAATTTTGCCACCTGCTCTAATATACAAATCCTCATGCAATCAATACTAGGTCTCAAATTAGTTACATTGGGATCACACTAAATGTAAACAAGGTACCACTAATAATAATGTTAGTGGTGTTACTAAACACAAAATAGGGGACAAATGGGCATGTCTCACCTAACCATCATAGAACATATCTCTTGCCTAAATTATCCTGGTCATAGCACCCGTTGTCATTAAGTAGCCCATGGTGAACTGGAAAACTGAACCAATGGTTCATCTACAACAGTGGTTGGCAAACTGTGGCTTGAGAGCCACATGCGGCTCTTTGGCCCCTTGATTGTGGCTCTTTCACAAAATACCATGGCCTGGGCAAGTCTATTTTGAAGTGGCGTTAGAAGAAGTTTAAGTTTAAAAAATTTGGCTCTCAAAAGAAATTTTAATCATTGTATTGTTGATATGTGGCTCTGTTGACTAAAGAGTTTGCCTACCACTGATCTACACTGATAAAAGAGAAACATGCAAATTGACCACCACTTGCTACACCCACCAGCTAATCAGGAGCAAGTATGCAAATTAATCCAACAAAGATGGCAGCGGCCATGGAGCTGGAGTGAGCAGGAGGCTTGGGTTGCCCTTGGCGATGGAGGAAGCCAAGCTTCCCACCTGCCCTGGCCGGCCCTGGCCTTCGCTTAAGGCTATAAAGTTTCAGATACCTGCTTCCAGCTAGCCCCTGGCCTCCACTCAAGGAGGCACTGAAAAAAAAAGGAGGGGCTGAGAGCTTGGGTCACCGGGGGTGTGTGGCCAGCATACAAACAGCCCTCAGCTCCTCACCCAGGCTGGCCACACCCATGGCCCAATTCCTGTAAACAGGCAGTGGAACATCCCTCGAGGGTGTTCTAGATTGGAGAGGGTGCAGGCTGGGCTGAGGGATACACCTTTCCCCCACATGAATTTCATGCACTGGACCTCTAGTCTATACTAATAAAAGCCTAGGTGGCATCACACTCTTGCATGTGACATTGTCACAAGATAGCCACCACAAGATGGCTGTGCGCACAGCAGCGGTGAGGCCTGAGGGTTCCGCAGCTCCACGCAGTGCAGAGGAGGGCTGATCCCGGCGTCTTTGTCACCTTTTGTGGAGGAGATGGGTCGAGGTGGAGGAAGCAGGTTGCATCAGGGGAGGATAGTTGTAGGCAATCTGGCTGGTAGGGGAGGGCAGTTGTGGGCGATTGGGCCAGCAGGGGAGGGCAGTTGTGGGCCAACAGGCCAGCAGGGGAGGGCAGTTGGGGGCAATTGGGCCAGCAGGGGAGCCAACGGTCCCCGATTGTGAGAGGGATGTCCCAGATTGGAAAGGGTACAGGCTGGGCTGAGGGACACCCCTCTTCCCATGCACGAATTTCGTGCACCAGGCCTCTAGTAAACTAAAATTAAGTCTATTGGGCTTCCAAATTGGCTTAGCAGAAATGGACCCTGCAAACCTTACCCCTAGTCCTATCTAATAAAAGAGTACTATGCAAATTGACCACTCTAAGACACAAGATGGCCACCTCATGTGCCCAAAGATGGCCTGCAGGGGAGGACAGTTGTGGGAAGTCGGGGGTGACCAGGCCAGGAGAAGAGAGCAGTTGGGGAGACCAGGCCAGTCAGGGAAGGCAGTTGTGGGGGACCCAGGCCTGCTGGGGAGGGCAATTGAGGAGGACCTAGGCCTGCAGGGGAGGGAAGTTGGGGGGGTACCAGGCCTGCAGGGGTGGATAGTTGAGGGGGACCAGGCCTGCAGGGGAGAGCAGTTGTGGGCATTCAGGCAAGCAGGGAGGGCAGTTAAAGGTGGCTGGGGTGGCAGAGGAGGGCAGTTGGGGGAGACCAAGCCCCTGACCGCTGGACATAAGACACTGTTGTTCTAGTGGCCCCCTCATGCTCTGTATTTCATTTGGAAACTGAATCAGGAATTCTCTGTGCATACCTATGTCCCTATGCTCACAAAGAGCTGGATGAACATAGTAGAATCGGCTCATAGTCAAATGTGCCAGGAAGAGACTGGAGCCTCTCAGCGGGGGAGGCTGGTTTGGCTGGATAAATCCCGCCTCATCCCTCCTGGTGTCAATCAGGCAGGGGGGTGGGGCTAGGCATAGATTTCTGTTGAATCAGAAGCTCCGCTGAAACGGGTGGGCCGCCGCAGCGCATTTGTGAGGCCCTTCCATCCACGCTCCTGGTTAGCTGGTGAACACTTGTCCACAATTCATGGTCGGTGGTGGCTCTTCCCCAGTCTGAGCGGTGTTGTGGTCTGCACTGGTCACGGAAATCGTAGGCAGAATTCAGGAAACCTAGAAATGGTAAGTGTGCAGGGCCAGCGGCTGGTGTGCAATCAGGGACGAGGGTTTGGCTGGAACTGGCTCTGGCAGAATCACGCCTCCTGGCGGTCAAGACCAGGATCTGCAGCTGGAATCCACTGGGGGCTTCTGGGGACCTCGGTCCCCTGCAAAATTCAGCGAGGGGCCTGGACAGGCAGCCGGATCAAACGCACTAATATTTCCTTCTCTGTCCGGAAAGCTCTGCGTCCCTAGCCTCACATCTCCCCAGATGTTGTAGTGACATAGAGAGGGTCATCCGAGGACAGTCGTGACTCAGACCTGGGGTTTGTGCATGAGAGATTTGTGGGGACCCTGATCTCTTTTTTCAGGGAATGCCCATTTCCTCCTGAGTTTTCATTTTTTGTGTGAAACAGGGTCTCGAATCCAAAACCTTGTCTCCCGAGCTTATCTCCACCTAGGGCTGGCAATAAGTCCCTAAATTTCCAGTTGCTTCCAGGCATTTCCAAGGCCAACTATTCCTGTTTGAGTCACAGCATCATTATCAACTATGTACTTGTTCTCTGGTGTACATTTCAA
This sequence comes from Lasiurus borealis, assembly GCA_004026805.1. NCBI lineage: Eukaryota > Metazoa > Chordata > Mammalia > Chiroptera > Vespertilionidae > Lasiurus > Lasiurus borealis. The sequence continues at coordinate 8,725 of PVJN01016636.1, forward strand.
AAAGACTATTTTAATTGTTTATCTCTTCTTACAGAGTAACGGAATGCTCTTTTTTAAATTAAAAAATTGAATTAGAGATAGAAGAAGAGAGAGAGAGAGAGAGAGAGATGGATTTTGTTGCTCCACCCATTCGCTGTACTCATTGTTTGCACATGCTGGAAGCAACCGATGGAATTCTCTTTTTAAAAGATTTATATTTGTGGATATTTTGTATGAGAAAAGCTACAGAGTCCGGGAAAACTAGGAGATAGGGAAGATTGGGGGGAGAAGCAAGTGGGGAATACAGCTGGAGAAGGGGGTGCAGGCAGTGATGTTACCCTTTTTGAGGTTATGGTGTGCTTCCTTGGGCCTAGACATTTTAAGATCTTATGTTTGAGTTTTGCATCCACAGTGTAGGTGCACTTAGAGTAATTTGTGCACATGGAGAAAGGCTATAATAAGATCAGGGTTTCTGCCTTGGAGACAAAGGGTTTATGATTGGGGAGTTCATTTGAGCCAGAACCTTAAACTGATTCAGGCTGAGAGCTGCTTCATTGTGAAGAATGGAAGCCTAGGGAGGGAGCATTACCATGCTTACAGCGGAGTGGAGGGTTATAGAGTTCCCAGAGCTCATTCTTGGGACTGCTCAGGTGTCCCTTTACACCTCTCCAGGGACTAACCCACTCTAGAGGTTCTATCTCAATCCATGTCTGGACTCCATGCTTGGGATTATGTTCAATTTTCTGAATGTGAATTTCCTTCTGAACTGTAGGAAAGCAGACTGCTTATCTGTCTTGCTTGCAATATTTGTGTTTCATTCCTTTGGATTTCTTCCAACAGTGAACATTGCAATGCTTTAATTCTAGTGTCCATTAGCATTTGGGCTTTTAATATGTAATTTGAATGAGAAATACTTGTGCATAAGGAAAAATAATTGTGGAACCAAGTAGAATTTTGATTCCCTTTAGCAAGAAAAAGTTAAGATGTGAGATGGATGTTTAAAAATTCTCAGGTGTTTTTTTATTATTGTTTTTTCTTTTTCCTGCATTTTGGTCAGTGTTTGTATGTCCATGTCTCTAGAGAACTTTTACATTGGAAAGGCAATATCATTCCTAAGGCAGATGATTACCTATTTCAATGGACATTGGGAAGAAAACAACTGCATTTTTATATTCATTGATATAAGGAAAACACGTCAAAACTTATGGAAGTCTAAATTTTCTAGTTCATTTCAGGGCTTAATTCCAAACCTCTTAGGCATTATAATACATTCTGATTCTTGAAAATATTTCGTGTGCAATATATATAGTGAGGGATAGACTAATCATAACACACCTTAATCTTTTTATCAGACAGGGATTTGATGCTGAACACAAAATATAGTGTATAGATGAAGTGTTATGGAATTGCATACCTGGAACCTGTATATTTTTGTTAACCAGTGTCACCAATAAATTCAATAGGAAGGAAAAAGAAAGGAGAGGGATTTGAAAATATTAGATGGCTTTTAGTTTTATATCCATTAATGTTTAAAGCATTAAATCTTAAAATGGTATTCTCTATAGAAAAATTAAAATTAAATTCTAGCCAATAACGGTTTGGCTCAGTGGATAGAGCGTCAGCTTGCGGACTGAAAGGTCCCAGGTTCGATTCCAGCTGGGGGCATGTGCCTTGTTTGTGTGCACATCTCCACAGTGGGGTGTGCAGGAGGCGGCTGATTGGTGTCTCTCTTTCATCGATGTTTCTGACTTTCTATCTCTCTCCCTTTTTCTCGGTAAAAAATCAATAAAATATATTTTTTTAAAAATTCTAAAAAGCAAAAGTAAAAATAATGATTAAGCATAGTGAAGTATGACTTGTATATGTTTCTTTTTTTAAATTAATAATGCATTGGAAGGTTAATTAAATTCCTCATATAAGAAACTAACATAAGAAGATCCGTTGCCTACATATCCTCCTCCACTCCTATGTTCTTACTCTAGCCATTCTCAAATAACCAGTTTTAATTACTTCTAGATTATTCTTTAAAAATTTTTTTTAATTAAAAAAATTTAAAATTGCCAAAACCGGTTTGGCTCAGTTGATAGAGCGTTGGCCTGGGGACTGAAAGGTCCCAGGTTAAAGGTCAAGGGCATGCATCTTGGTTGCAGACACATCCCTAGTGGGGGTGTGCAGGAGGCGGCTGATCGATATCTTTCTCTCATTGATGTTTCTAACCCTCTATCCCTCTGCCTTCCTCTCTGTAAAAACATCAATAAAATATATTTTTTAAAAAAATTTAAAATTACCCTAACTGGTTTGGCTCAGTGGATAGAGCATTAGCCTGTGGACTGAAGGGTTCCAGGTTCTATTCCGGTCAAGGGCATGTATCTTGGTTGCAGGCACATCCTCAGTAGGGGGTGTGCAGGAGGCAGCTGATCGATGTTTCTCATCTATGTTTCTTTCTTTTTTAAAAAAAATATTTTATTGATTTTCCACAGAGAGGAAGGGAGAGGGATAGAGAGCTAGAAACATCATTGAGAGAGAGACATCAATCAGCTGCCTCCTGCACACCTCCTACTGGGGATATCCCGCAACCAAGGTACATGCCCTTGACTGGAATCAAACCTGGGACCTTTCAGTCTATAGTTGACGCTTTATTCACTGAGCCAAACCAGTTTCGGCACATCGATGTTTCTAATTCTCTCTTCTTCTCTGTAAAAAATCAATAAAAGATGTTTAAAAAAAAGAGTATAATATGCAAATTAACTGAACAGCAGAACAACCGTACAACAGAACAGTGGAACGACCACCCAGATGACCTTCTGGACTGGATGAAGCTGGGCTAGGGCCGAGGTGGCAGCTGGGGCAGCTAGGGCCTACCCTTGCATGAATTTCGTGCTTTGGGCCTCTAGTATTTCTTATAATACTGGTTTTGGTGGTGATGAACTCCTTTAGCTTTTTCTTGTCTGGGAGGCTCTTTATCTGTCCTGTGATTCTAAATAATAGCTTTGCTGGGTAGAGTAATTGGTTGTAGGTCTTTGCTTTTCATCACTTTGAATATTTTGTGCCAATCTCTTCTGGCCTGCAAGATTTTTGTTAAGAAATCAGCTGGCAGTCTTATGAGTGCTCCCTTGTAAGTAACTAACTACTTTTCTCTTGTTGCTTTTTTTTAAAAATATACTTTTATTGATTTTAGAAAGGAGGAGAGGGAGAGAAAGGGAGAGAGAAATATCTAGGATGAGAGAGGCTGCCTCCTGCATGCCTGCTACTGGGGATCCAGTCTGCAATCCAGGCAAGTGCCTTTGACTGAAATTGAACCTGGGACCCTTCAGTCCACAGGCTGATACTCTATCCACTTAGCCAAACCAGCTAGGGCTCTCTTGCTGCTTTTAACATTCTTTTTTTGTCTTTAATCTTTGTTTACTTATTTATTTCTCACCCAAAAAATGATATTTTTTCCATTGATTTTTTAGAGTGATAGTAGAAGGGGGAAGAGAGAAAGAAACATCAAGGTGAGAGAGACACATTGATTAGTTGCCTCCCATGTGTGCCCCCACCATCTGTGTTTCTCCCTGACTGATAAAAGCATTGCCACCTTTCACATCTAGATATTAGGAGGCCTGCTGTTCTTGGTTCTGGTGCTTTGGCTAGGGTCCAGGCCTCACCCCTCTTACTCTCCTCACCCCTACAGCCAAGATATCCCTTCATCCTTGGCCTGCCACCATGAGAGCTGGTTCAAAATCTCTCCCAACCCCACCCTTCTTACTAGTCTCTAGGTTGTTTCTGCCCTTCCTTGTTAATCGTCTCCTCTTCAGCTAGTCTTCAGTTGGTAATTCAGGGTGAATGCTCCTCAATTTAGTTTTCTGTTGTCTCATGTCTGACTTTCTGCAGCAGTTTTAATGTGTGTAAGCCAATGTTCCATTGTGTGCTTAGCCATGCCCCAGCCATGTGCGTTTGTTTACTTGTGGTGACTGGTAAATGCACATACTTACTAGTCCTATTCAGTATAAATTTAAAATTACTGTAACACATATAATTTTTCTGTGAAATTAAACTTTTCATACATACTAAATTTTAATGAAACATGTCTACATAAGTAAAAGCAGGTAAATTTGTCAATTTTTTAACATGAATTTGGAAAACTGACTTTATTATATAACACCCCAAATTAGTCTATTGTATTGAGATTTTATTATATAGGGATTTTGTGGTGAGAGTTGTCATGTCTTCCTCGAATCGAAGCTGGGAGATCCAAATAACTTTGTAGATAGAGAAAGGAAGAATTTTGTCTGTGATAAATATTACACAAGATAAAAGTAGTGTTTCTTCATAAGAATGCTTCTATTTAGCCAGCTACCTCTGATTACACACATACTCCACAGATGTTGTGGGTTCAGTTCCAGGCCATCAAGTAAAAAACAAATGTCTCAAAAAAACAAATGATTTTTGGCTTCCTGATGTAAAATGAAGTTCTGTTTAAGTGTGCAATAGTATTATGTTGAAAGGATCAGTGTACATAAATTTAAAAATACCTTATTTCTAAAAATGCTAACCATCATCTACACCTTCAATGAGTTATTATCTTATTGCTGGTGTAGGGTCTTGTCTCAGTAGTGATGAAAATACAATAACTACCAGGCACAGGAAAACAAAGTTAAAGTGAGCTATGTTTGTTCTTTTAATTGCCTGGAGGACTTTAAGGCAGTATGTATGACCATCTAGGCTTTGTTAAAAATTGGAATTCCACAGCCTCTTCTTGGACTCTTTGGTTTTGGTAGTGGGACTAGAGGAAAAGTTTCCAATTCTTCTACTGAACATCATGCAGATATGACCTTGTTTTATTGAGTACTATAAATGGTGAATAAAAAAAGATGAAAGAATTTTTTTTACATGACATTGATGGTCTGAAAATATTTGTATAACATTTTTGTCATTTCCCCAAAGTATCTGAACCCTCCCATTTAAAAAATATGTAATGTGGTTACAGTAAATATATGTTGATAATTTCCATGTGTTTATGATGGTGTTAAATTGATAAGGAAGTGAGTGCAGGGATAGAGAGTTAAGTTTTGATGATAAGAGTCATAGATGAAGTGTTTGGAAATGGGAGCATCATGCATAACTTTCCTATAAATGGAGTCTGAGTGTTCAGTGCTTCAGTCTCACTCATCCTAATGGACACATATTGGGGATGTTTTAGGACTCGGTAGCCTTTGAAGATGTGGCTGTGAACTTCACCCAGGAGGAGTGGGCCTTACTGGATCCTTCACAGAAGAAACTCTACAAGGATGTGATGAGGGAAACCTTTTGGAACTTGGCCTTTTTAGGTAAGGATGGTTACTTTCCTTCAATTTGTCAATTAGAGAACAAGTGTTTCTTACCATCAACATTACCTAAGGTGTTAATGTGAAAAGGGAGGACATTGGTAAATAAATTGAGCATAGAAATAGAATCTTAGAATTTTTGTACAATTTCTGATACATTGAAACCAATTTTCTGGGTCTTCTTCTTTAGGCAAAAAATGGGAAGATCATGACATTGAAGAAAACCAGGGAAGAAAACAAAAGTGAGTCACACCACAGAAAGCACTACCTAACATGAGAAATCTGGTAGGCTACAAAATTTTCAAAAGAAGCAACCAAAGCAACCCTTGCTTCAAATTTAGTCTCAAAAAATTAACAAATTATTTTCTTACATATGACGTAAATATTCAGTGTTTACAAACTAGTTTATATGGAAACAGCATTAATAAATACTATACATAAATATTACTTTTTTGCTATATTTTAAGTTTAACTATAGTTAGTATACATATTATATTGTTATTAGTTTCAGGTGACAATATAGTAATTTAATATTTTTATACCTTATAACGCAATCTCCCCATTACTAATTCTAGTAATTATCTTTCACTATTAAATTTATTATCCTATTCCTGACTACCTTTTTTACTCATTCCCCCTACTCCCTTCCCTCTGATGATAATCCCCTTGATCTCTGTTTCTATGAGTCTGTTTATGTTTTTCTTTACTTGTTTTTATAGATTCCATATATAAGTGAAACCATATGATGTTTGTCTGACTTGTTTCACTCAGCATAATACCCTTTATTTAGGTCCATCTATGTTGTTGAAAATGACAAGATTCATTTTTTAAATAGCCAAGTAATATCGTATTCTATCCTATCCTATCCTATCCTATTCTATTTATATGTATATGTGTATATATATGTACATGAATATATACACACACACACATATATATACATATGTATATATATATACACACGTGTATATAAAATCTATCTTGGCTATTGTAAATAATGCTGACTAAATATAGGGGTGTATATATATATATATATATATATCTTTTCAAAGTAGTGTTTTTGTTTCATTTGGATAAATATTTAGAAGTGGAATTTCTCCATACTATTTTCCATAGTGGCTGCATGCATCAGTTTGCAAACCCACCCACAGTGCACAAGAGTTCTCTTTTCTCTACATCCTTGCCAACACGTTATTTGTTCATTTTTTTTTATAATAGGCATTCTGACTAGTGCAAGATGGTATCTTACTGTGATTTTGATATGCATTTCATTGTTGATTTGTCATGTTGACCACCTTTTCATATGTCTGTTGGCTATTTCTATATCTTTTCTTGTGAAGATGTCCTCTGACGACCCCCTTCCCCTTTTATTTTTTTGGTCCCTGAAGGAATGCACTGTTCCTGAAGACACTGCAGGAACAGGTCCATACATAGCATGGACAGAGCAAACTCCTAGTCCATCTTTCTGTTCTAAAAATCCATTTAATATGATGTCCTCAAATAGAGTATGTATCAAATGTTAAACTGACAAGAGCAGATCTTTATATGTGATATTATTAGCCAAATGTCTGAGAAGCAATCTCTTTGTCCAATTTTTTATCAGATAGTTGATTTTTTTTGTTAGAGAGTTCCTTATGTTTTGGATATCAACCTAATTGGATATGTTATTTGTGAATATATTCTCCCATTCAGTAGGTTGTTTTTTGTTTATTTGTTGACAGTTTTCCTCACTGTGCAGAAGCTTTTAAGTTTGAGGAAGTCCCATTTGTTTACTTTTGCTTTTATTTCCCTTATTTGAGGGGACATAGCCATAAAGATGTTACTCAGACTGATGTCAAATAATTTACTACCTATGTTTTCTTCTAGGAGTTTTATTATTTCTGGCTTTAAATTTAAATCTTTAATTGATTTTTATTTTTGTATCTGGCCTAAGAGAGGGGTCTGGTTTCTTTTTTCTTTTTTTGCAACACCGTTTGTTGAAGAGACTTTAGTTAATCTGTTCTGTAGTCTTGCTTCCTTTGTCAGATTAGGTGACCATAGAATCTAGAGCTTTTTCTGGGCTCTATTTTGTTACATTGATCTATGTCTTGTTTTTACACCAGTACCATGCCATTTTGATTTCTATAGCCTTGAAATGTAGTTTCAAATCAGGGATTGTGAGAATTCCAGCTTTGTTCTTCTTTTTCAAGAATGCTTTGTCTCAATTTGCTTCTTTCTCAATATTTCTGGTCTTTTTGGTTCCATGTATATTTTTGGATTGTTTGATCTAGTTCTGAGAAAAATGTCATTGGTATTTTGATAGGGATTTCATTGAATCTGTAGATTGCTTTGGGTAGTATGGTCATTTTAATGATGATAATCCTTCAGATTTATGAGCATAGTATAAGCTTCTATTTATTTATATTCTCTTCTATTTCTTTCTTCAATGTTTTATAATTTTTTGAGTACAATTATATTACCTTCCTTGTTAAATTTATTTCTAGTTATTTTTTTATCTAGTTCTAAATGTGATTGCTTTCTTAATTTTCTTCTTCTGATTATTTATTATAAATATATAGGAATGTGACAAATTTCTGTGTATTTTGTATTTTGCTGTTCTATTTGTTTCTTTTTCTATTAATTTTTTTTTGTAGATTTTTAGGGTTTTATAAATATACTAGAGGCCCAGTGCACAAAATTTGTGCACAGGAGGGGGGGATCCCTCAGTATGACCTGCACCCTCTGCAATCTGGGAGCCCTCAGGGGATGTCCTACTGAAAGCTTAGGCCCAAGTGGGCCTAACCCACAGTCTGGCCTCCTTCTATAGGAGGTTACCAGGCTGATTAGGGGAAGGCACCATCCCCATTATCCCACTTTTGCTGCCACTGCTGGCCACTGCAGCCACTAAGGTGTTTCCATCAATATGGACCACAAAAAACTTACAACTTTCTTTAGGCATTTTCAAGATGTCTCTTTCATAGGATATGACCTTCCTTCCTTTCTTTCTTTCCTTCTTTCTTTCCTCATCTGAGGATATTTTCCATTGATTTTTAGAGAGAGTTGGAAGAGAGAGGGAAATAGAGAAACATCAATGTGAGAGACACTTGGATTGGCTGCCTCCTGCATGAGCCCTGACCTGGGCCCCACCCAGGGAGAAGCCTACAACCTAGATTCATGCCTTTGACCAGAATCAAACCCAGTCTCTGTAGTCAGCAGGCCTAGGCTCTATTCACTGAGCCAAACCTGTTAGGGCAGGATATAATATTACTTAGCCCCTCCAGCAGTGGACCTTCATTTTTTCCTCCAGAGTGAGGTGGAAAAACTTTAAATGACCTTCTTGGATTCTTATTACCTAAGTTACCAAGAACACTGCAAGTGGTGTACAGGGAGCTTAGCCAATGAGCAGTCAGAAAAGGTGTTTCCTCTGCAGCTCATGTGCAGAGGCGGGACTGCCAGTGCGCTGTTTGCTGACCTGCTCGCTCACTTGCCATGGCACCTGTAGATTTATACATATACTAGAGGTCCAGTGCACAAAATTTGTGCACAGGAGAGGGGGGGTCCCTCAGTCTGACCTGCACCCTCTGCAATCCAGGAGCCTTCAGGGGATGTCCTACTGATGTCCAGAACCTGCTGTCTGTCTGTGGGGCCTGGCGCCTGGCAGCCAGGCCCTGCTGTCTGTCTGTGGGCCTGCATGCTTGCTTGCTTGCTCCGGCGCCTGGCAGCCAGACCCTACTCTCTGTGCCTGCTTCACCCCGCCCAACGGGCTGCCAGCCTTGCTGTGATAGGAGCCTGTGGGCTGCGGGGCGGGACCCAGTGCTCCATGCAATTCCTGGTGACCAGTCCTCTGTCTGGTCATGATGGCCTAGGCCAGTGGTCGGCAAACTCATTAGTCAACAGAGCCAGATATCAACAGTATAGCAATTGAAATTTCTTTTGAGAGCCAAATATTTTAAACTTAAACTCCTTCTAACACCATTTCTTTGCCCAGGCTGTGATATTTTTGTGGAAGAGCCACACTCAAGGGGCCAAAGAGTCACATATGCCTCAAGAGCCACAGTTTGCCAACCACAGCCCTAGGCTATTATTAGTAGAGATCATCTGCAAATAGTGATAATTTTACTTATTCTTTTCCAATTGTGGATGCCTTTTATTTGTTTTTCTTCTCTGACTGATTACTGAGGCTATGATTTCTGATAACTGTATTGCATAATAGTAGTGAGAGCAGGCATCCCTGTTTTATTCCTGATCTTAGAGGAAAAGCCTTTAGTTTGATATTAGCTGTGGACTTGTGATGTTTAGCCTTTACCAAGTCGAGGTAAGTTCTTTCTATACCCACTTCATTTAGAATTTTTATAATAAGTAGATAATCAATTGTTTTTTTTCCATCTATTGAGATAATTATATGATTTAGTGTCTGTCTAGTTTTGGTATTGTAGTAATAATGACTTCATAGAATGAGTTTGGAAGCATTCCTTCCTCTTCAACTTTTTGGGGTAGTTTGAGGATAGTTACTAATTCTTTAAAATGTTTGGGAGAGCCCACCTGGTATGGCTTAGTAGTTGAGTGTCAACCTGTGAGCCAGGAGGTCACGGTTTGATTCCTGGTCAGGGCACATGCCCAGGTTGCAGGCTCGATCCCCAGTAGAGGCATGCAGGAAGCAGCTGATCAGTGATTCTCGCCCTCTCCCTTCCTCTTTAAAACCAATAAAAATATTTTTTAAACAAAATACAGTCTATTTTGTCTGATCTGAATATTGCTACTCCACCTTTTCATTTCCATTTACATGAAAAATCTTTTTCCATTCCTTCACTTTCAGTCTGTGTATCTTTCAATTTAAAATGAGTTTCCTGTAAGCAGCATACAGGTAGTCAGCTTTTTGTCTATTCTGCTATGCTGTGTCTTTAAAAATATTTTTTTTAATGTGTTTATTGTTGAAAGTATTACAGATGTCTCCCTTTTTCCCCATTGATCTCTTCTAGCCCATACCCATCCCCCACCCCAGGCCTCCACCACACTGTGTCTAGGGATTATACATATATGCATATAAGTTCTTCCTACCCATCCACTCACCCTGCCTCTCTTGAGATTCCACTGTCTGTTCTATGCTTCTATGTCTTTAGTTTTTTTTTTTTTTAAATCTTTATTATTCAGATTATTACATTTGTTTCTCTTTTTTCCCTTCCATAGCACCCCTCCACCTAGCTCCCACCCCTCCCTCTGCCCTTAGCTCCCTCCCATTGATCTCATCCATAGGTGTATGATTTTTGTCCAGTCTCTCCCTGTACACCCTTCACCCCTTTCCCCCTAAGAATTAACAGTCCACTCCCTTTCTGTGCTCCTGATTCTATTATATTCACCAGTTTATTCTGTTGATCAAATTTTTAATTCACTTAATTTATAGATTCACTTGTTGATAGATATGTATTTGTTCATAATTTTTTGGCTTTTACCTCTTTCTTCTTCCTCTTCTAAAAGAGTAGAGTACCCTTCAGCATTTCATATAACACTGGTTTGGAGTTGATGAACTCCTTTAGCTTTTTCTTATCTGTGAAGCTCTTTATCTGCCCTTCAATTCTGAATGTTAGCTTTGCTGGATAGATTATTCTTGGTTGTAGGTTCTTGCTATTCATCACGTTGAATATTTCTTGCAACTCCCATCTGGCCTGCATGGTTTCTGTTGAGAAATCAGCTGACAGTCGTATGGGTGCTCCCTTGTAGGTAATAAACTGTTTTTCTCTTGCTGCTTTTAATATTCTCTCTTTGTCTTTTGCTCTTGGTATTTTAATTATATGTCTTGGTGTGGTCCTCTTTGGATTCCTTTTATGTGGGGTTCTGTGTGCTTCCTGGACTTGTAAATCTATTTCTTTTACCAGATGTGGGAAGTTTTCAATCATTATTTCTTTAAATAGGTTTTCAGTATCTTGCTCTCTCTCTTCCTCTGGCACTCCCACAATTCTGATGTTGGTACGCTTGAAGCTGTCCCAGAGTCTCCTTACATTATATTGACATTTTTGGATTCTTTTCTCTTCTTGCTTTTCCAGTTGAATGTTTTCTGCTTCTTTATATTTCAAATTTTTGACTTGATTCTTGCCTTTCTCTAGTCTGCTGTTAGGATTCTGTATATTTTTTATTTCAGTCAGTGTCTCTAGTTGGTCCTTTTTCATCTCCTCTTGGGACTCGCTAATTTTATACATCATCTCTAGCATCTCTAGTTGGCTCTTTTGTATCTCTAGTAGGCTTTTTTGCATCTCCTCTTGGCTCTCGCTAAATTTATCCATCTTTTCTAGCATATTCTTGAAAAACCTTATAAGCGTGGTTTTGAACTCTATATCCAGTCATTTTTTTCCCTCCATTTCTTTTGTTTTTGATCCCTTCCCTTGTCTTGGTATTGTCACTATGTCGGAGAAACTTCTGTACTTGCAAAACCACAGAAGCCTCTGTTGAGCTTGGGATGGGTGGAGTCTCAGGGCTTAAGGAACCGCCTTGCCTTCCAGTCGGCCCCGCCCTCCACGGCCCCCGAGTCTCACGTGACTGGGCAATCGCTGGAGCGGTCCTTGTGCGCGCGCTCTCAGTGCCTCTAGACCTCTGCCTTTCCAGCTCCCCTGCACACCAGGACCACACGAGTCTAGATCTCCAGGATTTCGCCCGAAACAGGAGCCCAGTGGACTCAGAAGTGGCACAGTTGGGAGGGTCTGTCTCCTGCCCAGTCGCAAAAGCCAGCAGCACAATCAGCAATCTGTCCTCCATGCGGCACCGTGTGTGTGCGCGCTCGCTACCGTGACCAGACCTCTTATCTTTTAAGACTCCCCTAAATTTCTGTGCACTTCTCCCTTTTCACAGGCCAAACTCCCCCCGTATGAGTTTCGGCTGGGTCTGGGCTTTAGTGTCGTAGGATAAGGGGTTCAATGCCGTTGGGAGTCTCTATTTCCCTCTCGCCAGAGAAAGCCAGCCAGGTACTCGGGCACCAGCTCTCTCAGCACGCGTCTCCGTACCTCAGCTTTTTGCAGCTCCTCTGAATCTCTGTGAGCCCCTCTCTTTCCTTCTAGTTGTAGAACTTATACTCGGCCAGCTTTCCTGTGGTTCTGGATGATGTCTGTTCTGTCTTTTAGTTGTAGTTTTGAAATTGTTGTGCGAGGCAGCAGTGTAGGTGTTTACCTTTGCCGCCATCTTGGCTGTCCTCATGTCTTTAGTTTTTTAATCTGTGTTTTCTTTAGTGTTTTAATTAGATTCCTTTCTCATTTTACATGTTTTTGGTTTATGGTTGACATAAGGTTTACATATCTATTCATCTATATTTATAGCTGTCTATTTTAAGCTGATAGGCATTTAAATTCAACTGCACTCTGAAAGCACTACTTTTTTACTTCCTTCTCCCACTCTTTATATTTTTGATGTTATGTTTTATCTTTCTTGTGTATCTCTTAATTATTATAATTTTGATACTATTATCTTTTAACTTTCATATTAGTTTTTTTAAAAATATATTTTATTGATTTTTTTACAGAGAGGAAGGGAGAGAGATAGAAAGTTAGAAACATCGATGAGAGAGAGACATCGATCAGCCGCCTCCTGCACGCCCCACAATGGAGATGTGCCCGCAAGCAAGGTACATGCCCCCGACCAGAATCGAATTTGGGACCTTTCAGTCTGCAAGCCGACGCTCTATCCACTGAGCCAAACCGGTCTCGGCTACATTAGTTTTTAAGTGATTAATTTACTGTGATTCTTATTTATTTGCCTTTACTAGTGAGGTTTTTTTTCTTTCCTATATATTTCTTTGGTTATGTCCTTTGTTTTTCTGTGTAAAGAATACCTTTTAATATTTCTTTTAAGGCTGGTTTAGTGGTTGTGAACTCCTATTTTACTTTTTTAATGGAATTTATTTTAAATGATTAATAAAATTATTTAGGTTTTAGTATACAATTCTATAATACAATATATTATATTGTATTATGTGTTCAGCACTCCAGGTCAGGTCTCCTTCTATCTCCATTTATCATCCCTTTGCCCTCTTCTACCTTCCTCCCCTATGCCCCTTTCCATGTCTGAGATATATACAGTGGTACCTTGAGATACGAGTTTAATTCGTTCCATAACCTTGAGGCGTGGGAAACTATGAGATGCTTGAGTCGTGGTAAACTGGTGGGTCGTGTGCAGCTGGCCAATCTGCGGGATTACTCCTATCTCAACTGTTGCTCGTATTTCAAAGCAAAAATCTCTCACTCGACAGCTCGTATCTTAAAAATCTTGTATGTTAGGGCACTCGTATCTCGAGGTACCACTGTGTGTGTGTGTGTGTGTGTGTGTGTGTATTTTTTTAAATTTAATCCCTTTACCTTTTTCATTCGCTCATCTACTCACTCCCCAGTCCCCCTCCTCTCTGACAGCTTTCAGTCTGTCTCTGTCTCTATGAGCCTTTTTCTATTACATTATTTAGTTAATTTTGTTCATTAGATTCCACATATGAGCAAAATCATGTGATTCTTTTGTTTTTATTTGTCTGGGAAGCTCATCTCTCTCTCAATTCTGAATGATTGCCTTGCTGGATATAGTATTCTAGGTTGTAGATTTCTTTTTTCCAACACTTTATTAATTTCCTGTGTCCTTCTGGCCTGTAAAGTTGCTTCTGAGAAATCAGCTGATAGCCTTATAGGCTATCACTTGTATGTGACTTGTTTCATTCTTGCTCCCTTTAAGATTATATCTTTATCTTTAATTAGAGGCATGAATTCATGCATGGGTGGGGTCTCTAGGCCTGGCTGATGATCATGGTTGATGATGGCCTTTCACCCAGGGAGAGGGACTGCCAGAGGTTGGCCAGCTAGCCCTAATGGGGTAGGCACATCAGGGCCAGCTGACTGGAGGGAGGGACTGGCTGGGGGAAGGGACCATGAGAGGTTGGCTGGCCAGCCAATGGGGGGGATGGGACTGCAGGAGGTTGGCTGGCTATAAGGAGGGTCAGGCTGTGGGAGTGCACTGACCACCAGGGGATAGCTCCTGCACTGAGCATCTGCCCCCTGGTGGTCAGTGTGTGTCATAGTGACTGGTTGACCTGTCGGTCCCATCTTTTGGTTGTAATGGTCACTTAGGCTTTTATATACACCGAGTGGCCAGATTATTATGACCTCTGAACGCATAATAATCTGGCCACTCAGTGTACTTCTCTTGAGTACCTCATTTATTTGATTTCAAAGATACTATAAATCATGTTCCTGATCAGTTTTTCCTTTGCACTGGCTGATAGAAAGATCAGGGCAAATGGATGGTTGATCTTCAGCAAAAGTCTAGAATACTTTTAGTACCCATTTGAGATATAAATACACTGAGTGGCCACATTATTATGCGTCCAGAGATCATAATAACCTGGCTACTCCTGTATATAGATACTTACTGTTTTAATTACAATTTGTCTTGGTTAGGATCTCTTAGCTTCATATTGTTTGGAATTCTCTGTTTCTTGGACATGAATATCTTGTTTCCTTTCCTAACTTAGGAAAGTTTTTAGCCATTATTTCTCCAAAAATTCTTTTTGCTCCTTTCTCTCTTCTCCTTCTGAAATACCTATAATGCAAATATTGGGGCTGTTGATGTTATCTCAGAGCTCTCTTGATATTATCCTTATTTTAAGAAAAAATTTTTTTATTTTATTGTTTTGATTGGGTAATTTCCACTATTTTATTTTCCAGGTTGGTACTCTATTGTTTATATTAACTAATCTGCTGTCAGTTGCTTGTAATGTATACCTTCATTTTAGTTATTGTATTCCTTATCTCCACTTGGTTCTTTTTAATTTTTTAAAAAAATATATTTTATTGATTTTTTACAGAGAGGAAAGGAGAGAGATAGAAAGTCAGAAACATCGATGAGAGAGAGACATTGATCAGCTGCCTCCTGCACGCCCCACAGTGGAAATGTGCCCGCAAGCAAGGTACATGCCCCCAACCGGAATCAAACCTGGGACCTTTCAGTCAGCAAGCCAACGCTCTATCCACTGAGCCAAACTGATCTCTGCTTTTCTAAGTTTTTAAAAAATATATATTTTATTTATTTTTTACAGAGAGGAAGGGAGATGGATAGAGTGTTAGAAACATCAATGAGAGAGAGAGACATCAATCAGCTGCCTCCTGCACGCCCCTACTGGAGATGTGCCTGCAACCAAGGTACATGCCCTTGACCAGAATTGAACCTGGGACCTTTCAGTCTGCAGGCCAACGCTCTATCCACTGAGCCAAACCGATTTGGGCTCCGCTTGGTTCATTACTTTTTCTGTCTTGTTCTTGAAATGCTATCTAAGTTCCTCTATTCTACTCAGAAGTTTATTAAGCGTCCTTATGACCATCTTGTCTCATTTAATTCTTTATTAGGCAAGTTATCTCCATTTCATTAGGACTTTTCTCTGGAATTTTATTGTTGTTCCTTCATTTTGGCCATATTCTTCTGTCTTCCCATTTTAGTTATCTCTCTGTGTTTGTTTCTGAGTTGGGTATAATAGCTCTTTCTCCTAGTCTTAAAAAGAAGTCTCTATGTAGATTGTATGTCAAGTAGTTTTTGCCAGTTTTATTGAGATGGGTGCATATATTGCCTTGTGTCACCTGATCTGAAAGAGTGGGTTCCAGGTGGGATAGCCTTGTGTGTGCATTCTGCCTTTCCCTTCTAATCCTGGTGGGGCTTCTTTTTTATGCTCTTGGCTTAATCTTTTGCTTTACTGTCGGATATCAGCAGGGTGTGGTAGGCCTGCTTTATATGATTGTGTCTCCCCACCAGCTTCCCCTCTCTCCAGGTTGAGTAAGCCTGCTGTGTGCATATAGCTCCACTTTGCTAGTTTTGCTCCCTCTCTGGGCATTACAACTCTTGGTGCACTCAGCAGTGTCCCACTCACTCCACTTGGCTAGCCATACGTGTGTGCCCTGTTGCTCTACTTGTCCTCTGTCAAAGCAGGGTTTGGGCAGGCCCACTATGCAGGCCTGCATCTCCATGCCCTGCTACCTCTGAGTGGAGCAGCCTTGCATATGCACACAGTCACTTGTCGTGAATTCTGTACAGTTTTGGTGGGGTATCCCTGCATGTGCACAGTAATACTCCACTCAACTCTTTGCAAATGGCAGCCTTGCATGTGGATACTACAAGTTTTTGCTAGCTCTGCACTTCTCTCAGGGCAGTCCCATGTGCATGTGCAGCGTACCCACTATCTCTGCACTTTTTCTCATGTGGCCAGTGCAGCATTTTGCTAGCTCCACACTTTCTGCAGGAGGGGCAACCCTATGTGAGCACATAGTAGTGCCCTACAATCTTTGCACTTTTTCTGGAAAGGGTAGTTCTGATGGCAAGTACCACAGCATTTAATTGGCTCTGTCCTCTCTCCAGGTGGGGGATCCCTGCTTGTACATGCAGTAAAGTGGGTGTACAAAGGCAGCACCTTCCTATTCTTGATGAGTCAATTTTCCCAGTGGAAGGATCCCGTTGTATGTAAGCTATGGTTCCCCCATGTTTCTGTTGGATATAGGTCTCCAAAGGGTAGCTGAGGACATGCTACCATGCCCTGCAGATTGGCCAGAAAACCTAGATGGCTCTCTCACCCACTATCCACATGCTGAGGAAACATATCTAGTGATGCTAACAAGTTGCTTTGGTTCCGGGTTGTGCCCTCAGCTCCTGGAGAGCTCTTGTGGTTTCCAACTTCCTCTCTGTGTTCTTTCTCTCTCGCTTGTTGTGCAGAAGTATTTCAGTTGACTCACAGTTGTCTCTCAGGAAGAATCGCTGCTCTCAAATATAGGTGTACATTTGGTGTATTGGGAAGTAGTGAGTTTAGCAGCAAACTAGAATGTTATCTTAAACCTGCCTCTCTGAATATCACTGAATTGATAATAGCAAGGGTGAAGCTGTCTCCAGAGCTTTCAGTGTATTAAATTTCAAAAGATGTACACAAGGCAGAAAATCTACACTTTTGCTATTAATCACAAAAATGTTCAAATATTCCACTAATATTAAATTCAGTAATTAAAAATCACTAATAATTTGCTTGTTTTTTACAGAAGTCTTACGTTAGAAAGATTCGGTGAAGGGGAAAATGGTAATCAATGTGGAGAAAACTTCAGCCTTAGTCCAAACCTCAGTCTAAACAAGAAAACTCTTTCTGGAGTGAAACCATGCTTCTACAGTGCATGTGGCAACGTCTTTATGCATCATTCATCTCATAATAGGCATGTCAGATGTCATGCTGGACACAAGCCCTCTGAGTATCAGAAGTTTAAAGAGAAGCCATATAAATGTAACATATGTGGGAAAGCCTTCAGTTATCTTCAGTGTTTTGAAAATCATAAAGGAACTCACAATGGAGAAAACACCTATGAAAGTAAGGAATGTGGGAAAAACTTGAGTTCTTCAACTTCATTTCAAATTTGTGAGAGAAAGCACCTTGGAGAGAAGCCTTATCAGGATAGACACAGTGGAAAAGCCCTCAGAAATTATCAAAGTTTTCAAAGCCATAAAAGAAGTCATACTAAAGAAAAACTACATGTATGTAAAATATGTAGTAAAGCATTCAAATATTTTAGTAATCTTCAAATACATGAAAGAACACACACTGCAGAAAAGCCCTATGAATGTAAAGAATGTGGAAAGGCTTTCAGATCTTGTAGTTCTTTACTACCACACAAATGGACTCACACAGGAGAGAAACCCTATGTATGTAAGGAATGTGGAAAAGCATTCAGATATTCTAGGTCCTTACAAACACATGAAAGGTCTCATACTGGAGAGAAACCCTATGAGTGTAAAAAATGTAGTAAAGCATTTAGTGATATCAGTTATCTTCGAAAACATGAAAAAACTCACAGTGCTGAGAAACCCTATGAATGTAAGAATTGTGGAAAAGCCTTCAGATCGCCCCGTTACTTAAAATCACATGAAAATATTCACACAGGAGAGGAACCTTATGAATGTAAGGAATGTGGAAAAGTCTTCAAATCTTTCAGTTATTTACAAACACACCAAATTACTCACCCTGGATGCAAACGCTATGAATGTAAGGAATGTGGAAAAACCTTTAGCTATTACAGTTCCTTACAAATACATGAAATATCTCACACTGGAGAGAAGCGTTATGTGTGTACAAAATGTGGTAAAGGACTCAAGTATCTGAGTAATCTTCGAATACATGAAAGAACTCACACTGCAGAGAAACACTATGAATGTAAGGAGTGTGGAAAGCTCTTCAAATCTTATCGTTCCGTACAAACACATGAAAGAACTCACTCAGGAGAGAAACCTTATATGTGTAAACATTGTGGTAAAGCCTACGTTTCTCACAAATCCCTTCAAAGACACACAAAAATACATGCTTGCAATAACAACTTATCAATGTAAGGAATGTGGGAAAGCATTCACTCGCCTTAGTTTATATCAAAGACATGAAAAATTTCAAACTGGAGAGAAACCCTATGAATGTAAGCAATGTGGTAAAACCAACATAGAACACAATTTCTTACCAAATTGGAATAAACTCATACCTTACAAAAACCCTATGAATATAAGGAATATGGAAAAGCCTTTGTAACCTCTTTGAAAATCACAGACTGTGAGTACACAGTAGAGAGTAACCATATACAGTCCAATTTGTTTCTCGAATGTCTTCCATCTTGAACAATTCAGTTCTCAACCAAGTTATTCACAGAAAAATGTCTTGGCCAGTTGCCCTGGCCAGTGTGCTTAAGTGTTTAGAGTCATTGGCCCATGCACCAAAGGGTAGTGGGATCCATCCTTGGCCCCAGTTAGGGCACATGCACAGGACAACCAATCAACATCTCACATGGATGTTTCTCTTTCTTCCTCCCTCCCTCCCTCCCTCCTTCCCTTCCTCCCTCCCTCCCTCCCTCCCTCACCCCACCCTCCTGTTCCTCACTTTCTTCCTTCCCTTCCACTTTCTCTAAAAAAATAGTGGAGAACTAGATTTCAACAACAACAAATACATGGTATCCCAAAAACTTTTCCACACTTTAATAGCTGATAGCTCAGTTGATGTTTCTTTTCAGCCAGACCAAGCTTTAATAAAGTAAATACATCCTAAAATGTTACTGGAAGTTTTACCATAAGTTTGAAAACACAATTTAAGTACAAACACTGTCTTTATAATTATTCAAAGTATGTATACATTTTGGGGGAGACAATTAATAGCTGATAACTCAATTTTAACTCCTTTTCAGTTTTAAGTGATTTGAAATAATGGGTGAAACCAGATTAAGCTTTGAGTAAATAAAATTTATCCACTAGACTTTTTTTACAAGTTTACAGCAAAAAAACCCAGCAACACAAATTGAGGGCGCACAAATACTGAATAAAATGGATTCTTGATGTTTATGATTCCATTGCTTCACATTATCAGCAATGCCATTCATCAGTTTGAAAACCGACATTGACAAAAAAAGCATTTCTGTAGATTCTATTACATTTTGAAAATGAACTGTATGTTGAAAACACTTTATAATCATTCAAACTCTGTATTTTGGGGGGACCCTATCTATAAATACAGATGTATTTATATTTCAAATATGTATATTTCATATACATATTTCAAAACAAAACAAAAAATGTTTGGTGTATCTTGGGATTTACCTAGTAACCTTGTGACAGTCCATGGGTATCTATAGTCCATTAAATGGATTCTTCCTTCCTTACCCCCTTTTTGGGGAAGATGGTATAAGAGCCTTTTCCATTTTCCTTACAATACCAGCGGGGTAAATCTTTATGTAAGGTTTGTGAAAGAATATATTGTGTGAATTATTTTCCATATTTTGTCCTTGTTTTTTTCTCTTGACTGGCATATGTTGAATAAATTTTAATATAAAAAGAGAGACTGTGATAAAGGACAGAATCTCTGGAGTTGGATTCATGCCCTCTATGGGTAATATTAAGAACTAGATTTTCCAGAATTTATTTCCACTATGATTCCATAGTAAAATTTACCAGTAACCTCACTTGCATAAGATTTGGAAGGCAGAAGCAGAAATGTCATTAGATATCGGAGAGCCACCATACAAGGAAAGAGACAGATAACCAGGTGCTATGATAACAGCATTTCCTAGCTAAAATTTTAGAATCTTTTTTCCATCAAGAGTATTTTCCAAACCACCAATTGTTTGATTTTTATTTTCTTAGAGGTGTAGTTTTCTACTGACCTATTTTAGCCTTTCATGCTTGTGAGTATTCTTATTTCTCTCTTTAGGTTATATCCATAGAAGCTCTAGTTTGTATAGGAAACAGCTTTATGCTGTTAATTGTGTTAGTATGTTTTCCTGATTGACTATGTTATCTACATTGGTGCTGTCAAAAAGAATGATATGGGTGCTTGTTTCTCTGTGGCATGTGCAGTGGCTGCCTTGACCTAGTCCTTATATGTAAGAATGTGCCCTTTCCTCCTGTTTTCTGTTACTTGAAGCTGAGTGTAACCCCTCAGTATGTTTTCACTTATGTTTGAATTTTATGTGATTAATCAATAAAAAAAAAATTTTTTAAACGTATGTGCATTTTTGGTCAAATATTTGTGGATTTTTAAATACAGTGCATTTTTCTCATATAAGTTCAGGTCTATTTTTTCTAAGGCAAATTAAAAAATATATATATTAGAATAACTGGTTAATATGTTTTCTTTGTTTTTTCTTTTTTTGGAACCTGGAGGTGCCGACAGCACTAAACTTTTATTTCCAAACACAGCATCCCACCCATCACCCCTTCTGAGCCCAGAAAGGAGACAGGCCTGGGCCCACCTACTAACCCCACCTAGGAGGGTGGGGTCTGAGTCCACCTCTAGCTGAGGCCAGACAGGGATCCCCTCTCATGGGCACCCCTGCCAGAGGGAAGAGGCTAGAGGCGATGGCAGGAGCACTGTCCTCCAAGTGGCCAATCCTCAGGTTGTCCACCAGGGTGAGCGGGCGGGGCTGGGGCCCCTGGGATTCTGAACCAGATGGGGTGGGGGACAGGACCTGCACTGACTAGGCCAGGTGGTAAGGGCCGGTCAACAGCTGCTGGTGCTGGGCCTTGGAGGTGACACAGGACCAGAGGTCCAGGCTCTGAGGGCCAGAGCTTTCCTCAGATTTTGGAGGGAGAATGTCCCAACCCAGCAGGTAGTGCCAGGGCAGGGCCAGTGTCAGTCCTCAAAGCTCTTCACCTGTGGATGCGGTAGTGGTGGAGTAGATCTGAGATGGACTGTGGGATGCTTGTCCGGACCTGCGCTGGGTCTGCCAGTGTCTCAGGGCCCTGCTGGTCCCTGGGGTGTCCTGCACAGGCGGCAGGGGGTGTCAGGGTTTGAAGGCACCAGGAACAGACGCCGGTTGAAATGGTTAACAGTACACACATTCATAGTCTTCCCGGGCACTATCCCTCTCCCGCCAGCCTGGGACCTGGGGTTCGGGCTCACTGTGAATACACTCCTCCCTGTTGGTTTCCTGGAACTCCTGCAGCTCTGAGAAGAAGGCCTCGGGAGCTGCTGCTGGGTGAGCGGTTGTCCAGAGACCCTGCAATCCAGTCATAGCCCAGGTAGGGTCTGAGGCGCCAGCTCCTCTCAGGCACCGGAGACTCCTTCTTGAAGGTCACTCTTAGCTTGGGCAGCTTTCTTTGTTGATGCTGGATGGACCTCAGGGCCTGTGCCTCCAGCTCTGCTGATTGCTCTGAGTCATTCGAGTCTGAGGTGGCCAGCAACGGTGGCCCACGCAGGGCCTCAGTGGGCTCCGGGGCTCCTTGACTGGTGGGAGAGAGGTCACCCCCGAGCTGGCCCCGCCAGGAGAGGACATATCACAGGAGTCACCTTGGTTGGCATCCCGTGGGAGGAGGGTCGCTGGGCTATTAAAGGCGTCTCTGAGGCTACCTTGGCCACCGACTACCGCATGGCATCCTGCCCAACCCCCAGCTGCCTCAGAAGCTCCAGGTTGAGCTGCCGCAGCTGCCAGGTCCTTGGTCTCCACAGTCCTGGGCATATCATCCGGCTTCCCACGCTGATATCAGATGTCCCGACTCCGGGCTGTAGAGTGCCCTCAGGGCTGAGTTCCAGACTCAGCTCTGCTACCTTGATTGCAGGCTCGATCCCCAGGCCTGGTTGGGGTGCGTGGGAGAGCAACCAACTGGTGTGTCTCTTTCATTGATGTTTCTCTGTCTCTCCCCCACCCTTCCACTTCCTTAAAAAATAATAATAATAAGCGAGAACAGCTTGCGCTGCCCTCCTCCGGCTTTAGCCCCGATTTGAAAAGCTAAAAGCTAACAATAATTTTTAAAAAATAAGGAACATTTTAAAAAATTGATGAAAAAAGAAAAGCTAAAAGCTGTGCAAATGCAACAGGAAGGCAACGTTCAAAGAAGACGGGTAGCAAAAGCACCAGAAGTAGTGAGGGTGGATGCCGGGATGGGACCCAGGAAAAGAGAAACTCAGCCTACTTTTGCACTTACAGTAAAATTCATCTTTCCCATCACGGCCCCGAACCCCGCAGGGGACCTCCAACCGAATCCCCTCCCCCCTCCCTGTCCGTCCGTCCCTGTCCCCATCCCATCCCCAGCCTAGCTGCTCTGCACTCCTGGTTAATATATTTTCTGGTGTATAAATTAAAAATACATCATCTGTGTATTTAATTTTGCAGGCAAATCTTTTTTTCCTTTTTGGGGTACATTTTTTGTCTCTAATTTGTTTTTCATAATATAAAAAACATAAATCATTTTTTTTTATTACCCTCTTTCTATGTGATCCACAGGATCGCACTGTAGCCAAAAAGAGAGATGTAGTCCTCACATCTGTTAGAATGGCTATTATCAATAAGACAAGAAATAACTAGTGTTGGAGAGGATGTGAGGAAAAGGTAACCTCTGCAAACTACTGGTGGAACTGTAAATTGGTGCAGCTACTATGGAAAACAGAAAAAATTTTCCTCAAAAAATTTAGAATACCATATGACCTAGCAATCCCTCTTTGGGGTATCTACTTGAGAATTTTGAAAATATTTATTTGGAAAGATATATGTGTTGTGGGAAACCAAATATTGTTCTCACTAAATGGATGTAAACAGGAGGCCAGAAGGCTGGTCAACCTTAATTGCTCTGAAAGATCAGAGCAAATCACTCACTGTTTAGTTGAAACATTATTGGTTGAAGCAACCTCTGTTTGTTTCATGTTAATTTCTGTTTTTGTTATTTCCTGCTTAAAGGCTAGGGGTGTGTCCCAAAGCCTTAATAAAAGGAAGAAAAAGGCCAGAGCAAGTGGCAGTACTTTCTACTAGAGGAAGGCTCCTGCCTGGCCCCCCAATATCGCCAAGTTAATGTTTTCTGGTCTCTCATTTCGTTTGCGTGCAGCCTCCTTCAGAACCCGAACCCTCAACCGGGAACCCTGAACCACGTGGGACGTGGAAAGAGGTTCCCACAATGTGTCCCTGTGTTCATTACAGCATTATTCACAATAGCCAAGACATGGAAAAACCTAAACGTCTTTCAACAGGTAATGAAGATGTGAACATGTATAAATGGAATACTATTCAGCCATAAAAAGATTAAATACTGACATTTGTGACAGCATAGATGGATCTTGAGAGTACTAGTATGCTAAGTGAAATAAGACAGAAGGCCAAGTACTGTGTCATTTCACTTTTATGTAGGACTATAAAACAAAAAGCAAATGAACAAACTAAGCAAACTAAACAAATGCATAGGTACAACAGAATGATGGTTACCAGAAATGGGAGGGAGATGGGGGAGTATAAAGAGGGTAAAAGGTATCAAGTTTATAATTACAGAAGGAGACTAGCCTTCTAGTGTTGAGTGTGAGGAGCTGCCCTTGGCATACCGGGGTCCTAGAGACCTGAATGCAGGCTCTGGACATAGCTCTCTGCTTTCTCACCCTTCAGTTTAATAAACAGAGATGTGAATGCAGACTCTAGACATAACTAAACGGCTTAGATGAAAAAATGTTGATGCCTGTGTGCAAGATCTTGCAAGGTCTTGATTACTTAGAAGGTCGGTGACTGTGTTTGCAAATACCTGATTTGTGTAACTCCCTCCTCTGCTTGTGCTTAAATACTGTGCTGGAAATAAACTCGGGGCTGCAGACTCAAGTCTCAGACCTCCCAACCCGATCTTTTCTTGTCTGTCTTTTCTTATCCTCTCCCCCTCATTCAGGTACTGTTCGATTGCTGGCAGTTTCTGGCAGGTTAGTACATAATAGATTATACAGATGTATTATAAAGTTGTATACCTGACTTTTATGTAATGTTGTTATCCAATATTACCCAACAGATTTAATTTAAAAAGGGAAGTGTAGTGAATTCTAACAAGAATGGCCACAAACCATAAATGACTGTCCGGTGTAATAGTAACAGGGCGCCCAAAAGAACTTGTACTAGGATTTTGGCTTGTGTTAGATGATTTGATTGCTATGCGAGGAAGCACGGCCTTTTTCTATATTTTTAGAGATATGAGCACAAAATATGCTTACAAATGATCCACAAACCCTGTTACCTATTATACTATCCACAGATTTTTATTTACATGCTTAGACTTCCAGTACATATGAAATTGTGGTAAACAAGTAATGGCTACAACTTTATAAAGAGTAAAGAAGTTCAACTTAAGAAATGTGTTTACTAAAAAATTACATATTGGAGGGGTTTTCAAATGTGCACCACAACTGTTCTTTTGTGTTCTGTCTTATGATGGCAGCATTACTTGCTACAAATTTGGGAAAACTCACAAATTAAAATGTTATGTACCTGTGTATTTAATTTACTAGACATATGATAGAAAGTAAATGACACATTGGGTTTTTTATGGTAGAAGAATGTTAAAATCTGAACCGCCTGACCAGTTTGGCTCAGTGGATAGAGTATTGGCCTGTGACTGAAGGGTCCCAGGTTCGATTCTGGTCAAGGGTATGTTGTACCTTTGTTGCGGGCACATCCCCAGTAGGAGGCAGCTGATTGATGTTTCTCTCTCATCGATGTTTCTAACTCTCCCTGTCCCATCCTCTCTGTCAAAAATCAATAAAATACATAAAATTTAAAAATATGAACCTAGATTTTATATGTTCATTTCTTTCCCCCAATGTGGAATCCTTATTAGGAAGGATCGAATGACTGTGGATGAAGGACACTGGCTAAAACAAGTTTTTCTTGCAGCCCTATCTTACTTGGATAAACACCCTCTAGAGCAGTGGTTCTCAACCTTTCTAATGCCTCGACCCTTTAATACAGTTCCTCATGTTTTGGTGACCCCCAACCATAAAATTATTTTTGTTGCTACTTTATAACTGTATCATTGTGAAAAGTTGAACTTCGAAAGTCAAAAGGAGTCATTTAAAGACCTGAGTCCTGGGCCTTGCCCACCGCAGGAGCAGCTGGGAAGAGGGATGCTGAGATCCTCCTCCTGGCCGCTACCTGTTCCGCCTGAGCCTCCTGGGCAGTGACTGCTTCTCCTCTTGGCCTCCAGGCCCTGGGCTGGGCAGGGCCTGTCCTAAGTTCAGTGCTCCTGCTCTTTCCCTGGAAAAGGCTCAGCAGACTCTGACCACCACCTGCACCCCACCCAGGGGGTCCCATGCCTCCCGAGGAAGATTTTTAGGGAGCCTAAGGAGTAATGGCTCAGGACTCAGGTCTTTAAATGACTCATTTTGACTTTTGATGTTCAACTTTTCACAATGATAGATGTGCTAATGTTTTAAAACATTAAACTTCTTTGCTGAGTGTGAGCTGTTGTCTTTTTTGGGGTCAGGACAAGACCTCATCTCCCAGGCACAGCTGGGGATCTGTTCCTAGTTCCCAAACCATGTGGATCATAGTCCTTGGCCTTCAAGGAATGCTGCTCAAGTGGAGATGAGGAGGGCGGGAGCTGCTGGCCACTTCAACTTCCCCAACCAAAATTGTGGGTGGCCACCCCCACCTTGCTGTCATGCACACACCCATTGGGGAGGCATCTCCTGGGCCCTTTGGGTGTGGAGCTCAGGCAGCAAAGTCCCTCCATTGCCCTCTAAGAACTTGGGTTTATGGGGTAGGAGAGAGGGGACTCCAGGGCCAGTGGTGGTTCTGGGCATGAAGCTCCTTGCACTGT
This sequence comes from Lasiurus borealis, assembly GCA_004026805.1. Taxonomy (NCBI): domain Eukaryota; kingdom Metazoa; phylum Chordata; class Mammalia; order Chiroptera; family Vespertilionidae; genus Lasiurus; species Lasiurus borealis. The sequence goes on from PVJN01016636.1 coordinate 35,055, forward strand.
GCCTGGTTCCGTATGTGTGGAGAGAGAAGAGTGTGGGAGTTGAGTGCTCTTCTCATGCAGGACTTTCCTGAGAGTTAAGGGTGTGACCAGGAGAAAGTTTTGATTAATCAAATTTCAAACACATATATCTAGAAAATGATATGTGCAATTCTGAATTAACATATAACTTAAGGACAGAAAAATAAAAGTTAAGACTTAGAAATCTATATTTTATTTTATTCGAGCTCCATGTAGTTTAATGGAATACTATGTTGGAATTTATTGGAATATTACATCCCCCAAAATATTATCCATTCTGAATCGGTAGATTTTACTCTGACTGTGAGGGCAAAAGTAGATGATCCCATGACTTGGATAATTCCCTATTGGCTTTACAATACAAAGAAATAATGTATATAGCAAATTAAAAGGAATATGAATAAAGTAAGATGTCCATTCTTTCCTCATATACAACCTAATCTCTCACCTCAAAAAACAAAAACCATTTGCAACCAAGAAAAGACTTCTAGCTGCGCCTGCAGCATGGCTGTGCTGTGCACATCCTGTGGTCTCCTGAGGGTCTGGCGTTCCCTGCCCACACCTGGTGGCTCTAGCCCAGGGGAGCCAATACCATGTGGGACTTCAATACTGCAGAGTAAACTATTTCAGGCCATAGCAGAGCATGTGCATGTCCCACGTGAAGAAGAGGAGGGGGGAGGCTCCACGAGGCTTGCAGAACCTCAGCAAACCACATCCTGGAGATCAGCCCTCTTCCCTGAACACCCTCCTCAAGCCTTTCTCCAGGGCCACTCCCTCCCCTCAACCCCCAGGGCTGCTGCTGGGTGCCCAAGGTCAGGCCAGGGATGTACCCTCTGTGATCTGGGGTCCTGACCTGCTCTGCACTCAGACCTTTGTCTCCCTGGTTGAGTCTGTAGACCACCCAGGAAGGCCCAGAAATGTACTTGTAAGGGGATTGTCCCCGAGTGCCCACCCCACAATCGAGGATTGGCACATGCCACTCAGAAACGGGGACTCCTGTTTCTTCTAGTGTTTCTAGATAGAACCTGTTTTACTGGGCATTCTGGTGTGGATCACACTTCCAGTGGTAATGTTGGATTTCTTGAGTTCAATAAACTATTATAAAAGTTCACTTGTGCTCTAGCTGGTTAAACTCAGTTCACAGAGCGTTGGCCTGCGGACTGAAAGATCCAGGGTTGAATTCTGGTCAAGAGCACATGCCCTGGTTGCAGGCTCAATTCCCAGTAGGGGGCGTGCAGGAGGCAGCCTATCAATGGTTCTCATCATTAGTGTTTCTATTTCTCTCTCCCTTTCCCATCCTCTCTGAAATCAATAGAAATATATTTTAAAAAGAAATAAAATAGAAGTTCACTGACCTGTCTTGTCCAGTGTGCTCAATAGATTGGGTGTCATCCAGGGCACCGAAAGGTTGCTTTTTCGATTCCGGGTCAGAGCACATTCCTAGGTTTCAGGCTCCATCCCCGGTAGAGGACGAGTAGGAGGCAGCCGTTGAATGTTTCATTTTCACATCCAGGTTTCTTTCTCTTTCCTTTTATCTTCCTCTCTCTCTAAAAAAAATAAAACAAATATTTCTTTAAAAAAGTGTTGTGGCGCCCAGCCTGTGTGGCTTAGTGGTTGAGTTTCCACCTATGAATGAGGAGGTCACCATTCAATTCCTGGTTGAAGCCCATGCCCAGGTTGCAGGCTCTATCCTTAGTAGTGGGCATGCAGGAGACAGCCAATTGATGATTCGCTCTCATTATTGATGTTTCTATCTCTCTCCCTCTCCTTCTCTAAAATAAAAAAATATATATATTAAAAATAAATTTAGCTCTAGACGGTTTGACTTAGTCATTGTGACCTGCAGATGGAAGGGTCCCAGTTTCGATTCCAGTCAAGGGCACATGCCTGGGTTGCAGGCTCAGTCCAACGTGTAAGAGGCAGCCAATCAGTGATTCCCTCTCATTGTGAATGTTTCTACCTCTCTCTTCCTCTCCCTTCTTCTCTGAAGTCAATAAAAATATATTTAAAAAATAAATTTAAAAAATGTAAAAGTGTACTGGCTCCATTTGTGTTTTTTTTTTTAATGTTTTTGTTAAAAAATTTGAAATCCCACATTGTACATTGTTTCTATTGGACTTGGCTGGACAAAGCATAGGATAGCTCAGTGGTCGGCAAACTCATTAGTCAACAGAGCCAAATATCAACAGCACAACGATTGAAATTTCTTTTGAGAGCCAAATGTATTAAACTTTTTCTAATGCCACTTCTTCAAAATACACTTGCCCAGGCCGTGGTATTTTGTGGAAGAGCCACACTCAAAAGGCCAAAGAGCCGCATGTAGCTTGCGAGCAGCGGTTTGCTGACCATTAGGATAGCTGAGCCCACAAGAGTACATATATAGATATGAATTTCCAAGGAAACTCTACTACCTTCCAAGAAGGCTAGATTCACTTACCTTGACCAAACACACACACACACACACACACACACACACACACACACACTCATACTGTGAGGTGTTAAAATAAAAAACTAACCTATTGTGGTTATCATTTTACAATATATGTGTATATCAAATCATAATGCTGTATAACTTAAACTTACACAATGCTATATGTCAATTGTATCTCAATACATGGGGGAAAGGATTCATCTGGGGTTGATGGGAGCCATATTTGTAGTCATCTTAGTAGGTTTGATGGTGGGTGTAGGTGGTGTGTGTGTAGAGTATATGTGTGTAGGATGTACTATTTCTCTTTATTTAAAGAATAAAATAAATGTTATTTTTAGCAGTCATTTGTTTCATTTAAAATAGCAGATATTTGAGCATACTTACTAGTAAGTGCTGATGAATGAGAGGAAGATCTCCATTATCTCTAGCACCTGAATAGCTGCTTAATAAATTTATTGCAAAAACTGTTTTAATATAGAGAAAGCATTATTGGAAGAGAGTTCATGCTGTATACCTTAAACTTACACAGTATTATATGTCATAAGTCCAGCTGCGCTCTTTATAGAAATTGGCAAGCTGTATCATACATTAATGTGAAATTGCAAATAAACTAGAATCACCAACCATTTTTGGAAAGAAAAATAAAGTCAGTCCTGCCGGCATGGCTCAGTGGTTGAGCATCAACATATGAACCAGAAGATCATGGTTCAATTCCTGGTCAGGACACAGGCCCAAGTTGTGGGCTCCACCCCCAGTCTGGGGCTGCCAATCGATAATTCTCACTCATCATTGATGTTTCTATCTTTCCTCTCTCATCCTTTCTGAAATCAATAAAAATATATTAAAAAGAAAAGTAATAACACTAACATTTATTTTTTTAAAAATAAATCTTTATTGTTTATGTTATTACGTTGTTCCTCCTTTCCCCCGCATAGCTACCCTCCACCCAGTTCCCACCCAATCTTCTGCCCTTACCCCCACCACTGTCTTCATCCATAGGTGTACGATATTTGTCCAGTCTTTTCCCGAACCCCCCACATCCTTTTCCCCTGGAGAATTGTCAGTGACTCCCTTTGAATGCCCCTGATTCTATTATATTCACCAGTTTATTCTGTTCATCAGATTTTTTATTCATTTGATTTTTAGATTCACTTATTGATAGGTATGTATTTGTTGTTCATAATTTTTATCTTTACCTTTTTCTTCTTCTTCCTCTTAAAGAATACCTTTCAGCATTTCATATAATACTGCTTTGGCAGTGATGAACTCCTTTAGCCTATTCTTATCTGTGAAGCTCTTTATTTGACCTTCAATTCTGAATGATAGCTTTTCTGGGTAGACGAATCTTGGCTATAGATTCTTGCTATTCATCACTTTGAATATTTCTTGCCACTCCCCTCTGGCCTGCATCGTTTCTGTTGAGAAATCAGCTGACTATCGTATGAGTGCTCCCTTGTAGGTAATTAACTGTTTTTTTTCTCTTGCTGTTTTTAATATTCTCTCTTTGTCTTTTGCTCTTGGCATTTCAATTATGATGTGTCTTGCTGTGATCCTCTTTGGATTCCTTTTGTTTGGAGTTAACTGTGCTTCCTGGACTTGTAAGTCTATTTCTTTTACCAGGTGGGGGAATTTTTTGGTCATTATTACTTCAAATAGATTTTCAGTATCTTGCTCTCTCTCTTCTTCTGGCATCCCCATAATTCTGATGTTGATACACTTGAAGTTGTCCCAGAGGGTCCTTATACTATTTTCATATTTTTGGATTCTTTTTTCTTTTCCCATTGGGTGTTTTTTGCTTCTTTGTATTTCAAATCTTTGACTTGATTCTTGTGTTCCTCTAATCTGCCATTGGATCTCTGTATATTATTCTTTATTTCAGTCAGTGTATGCTTAATTTCTAGTTAGTCCTTTTTCATATTTTTGAGGGTCTCACTAAATTTATCAACCTTTTCTAGGAAATTCTTGAAAAACCTTATAATCGTGGTTTTGAACTCATATCCAGTCATTTGCTTGCCTCCATTTCTTTCATTTGTAACCTGTTTCTTTGTCTCTGTATTTTGGCTGCTTTCCTGTGTTGACAGAGTAGCTTTGTGTGCTAGGTGTCCTATAGGGCCCAGTGGTTCAGCCTCCCCAGTTACCTGAGGTAGACACTCTTGGTGCACCCCTTTGTGGCCTGTGTGCACAGTCTTGTTGTAGTTAAGCCTTGATTGTTATTGGTATCACTGGGAGGAATTGACCTCCAGGCCAGTTGGTTGTGAGGATCAGCTGTGTCTACGCTGCAAGAACTTTTGTGCTGAAGACATCCTTATGAGACGAGAGTGTGTCCCTTATGGATCTGAGGAGTTGTAATCTGGATGGTCCGACTCTGACCCTTAGGTACACTGCCTCTTGGATCTCCAAGAAAATGCTAATTTAGCTTCTGCCTGAGGCCACCAGTGGGAGCTATGGAGAGATCTGCAGATTCCTCTTCTTTATTTGGGCTTTGGAGGTGCCCAGGTGAGGCCCAGCTGTGAAGCAATGTAATCTGCTGGGAGGCCTTGGGCCTTCTTTTGGATGTTCTATGTCTCACTGACTCAGCTGCAATTTGTTAGCTAAGATTAGAATTCAAAGAACCAGGCCATTCATATGCAAAAGCCTCTGTGCTCAGCTTGGATTGGGCGGAGTCTCAGGGCAGAGCAAACAACAATGGCTTCCCGCCAGTCCTGACCTAAAAAGCCCCTGGTTCTCAGCGTCCTGTGGTAATCGCTGCAAGCACCTCAGAGAAAGCTGCCCTTGACTTTCGCCCGTTGCCAGACAGTCCAGTTTTTCCCTGAATGAGTCTGGGTCCCCAGAGTCTTTCCTGGAACTGGAGTTCAGAGCAATTAGGAGCTTTTGTTTCTCTCTGGATTGAAAAGCCAGCCACTACCCAGTTGCCAGCCTTCTCAATGAGTGTGCGCCTCAGTACCTCTGCTGTTTGCATCTCCTCTGAGTTTCAGTGTGCTTTTCTCTTTCCTTCTAATTGTAGAATTTCCACTTAGCCAGCCTTCCTGTGGTTCTGCATGATGTCTGTTTTGTCTTTTAGTTGTAATTTTGAAATTGTTGTGCAAGGCAGCAGTTTACCTATGCCACCATCTTGGTTTCTCTAGCGCTAACATTTCTTGATTTCAAACATTTTTACAAACCAAAGAAGATCAAGATAGCTTGGTATTGACACAAAGATAGACATACAGAATGAACTCCTACATCATGGGCAGCTGATACTTGAAAAGAGTACCAAGAATGGGGAAAGAATTAATTTCATCCCCCTCCCCTTTTTTTTCATAAATTGGTGCTGGGCCAACTGGATAACCACATGCAAAAGAAAATGGTTTTGCGGGGCATCACCAGTTCTCCCTCTGGAAGGACAGACATTGGTGTTGAGAATATAACTACCATCTCTTCCGGTACTTTGTCAAAAACCTCAATGCGTGGCCTTCTGGTCAAGCATCTGAGATTTCATACTGTTAAAGTCATAATTGTATCCCTGGGGGTTGCAGCTTCCTAAAAGTTTGGTGTAGCTAACCCCAGAAATAAAACATATGCAGATTTCTATAGAAATTATGATTCCATGACATATTTTTAGGAGATGAGGAAGACTGATACCTTTCAGAGTACAAAGTGATCTTGGAATGTAAAGAATTTATTTGGGTTGAATTCCATGGAAGTTTGTCACCGACCTGTATTCCTGAACATGAATGTTTCAGCTAAGGAATAGTTTCTCTTGATAAATAAACAATGAAATACTGTGGGGGAGGGGAGGGAAAGAAATAGGTTTTACTATATACATCATACCACATACTGTAATTTTTACTCAGAAGGCTCAAAGACTTAAATAACAGACATAATGAAAATAAAACATACAAAAGAATTCCTGACCTTGGTTTTGGCAAACTATTGTTAGCTGTAACACAGAAGACAATAATGAAAAAAAAGTAATTTAGACTAAATGATATTAATTACTTTGTGCTTCAAAAGACATCAGAGAGTAAAAACACCTATTTAAAGCCTTGTGCAGAAATTGCTGGGAATATAAAATTGTGTTGCTAGTTTGAAAACATGACGGTTTATAAGAAAAAAAGCGAGAGAGGAGCCAAGAAGGCGGCATAGGTAAACACCTACACTGCTGCCTCGCATAACAATTTCAAAACTACAACTAAAAGACAGAACAGACATCATCCAGAACCACAGGAAGCTGGCTGAGTGGAAGTTCTACAGCTAGAAGGAAAGAGAGGGGCTCACAGACACCCAGAGGAACTGCAAAAAGCTGAGGTACGGAGACGCGCGCGCGCTGAGAGAGCGGGTGCCGAGTACCTGGCTGGCTTTCTCTGGTGGGAGGGAAACGGAGACTCCCAACGGCATTGAACCCCTTATCCTATGACACTAAACCCCAGATCCAGCTGAAACTCATACGGGGGGAGTTTGGACTGTGAAAAGGGAGAAGTGCACAGAAATTTAAGGGAGTCGCAAAAGATAGGAGGG
>PVJN01016637.1:0-43020 GCA_004026805.1 Lasiurus borealis
TCGTAGAGCCCGCCTTTATTCCTAAACTGCATACCTAGTCCTGATTTCCGGGATGTAAACTGACCTACTTAGAATAGTACCTGTACTTTCAGATATACTAAGCATTTCTCCTTATTGCTTTTCCCTGAAATTAGCATGCCTTTCAGTGTGTTGGACTTTTCCAATGCAAAGATGATCCTCATTATCAGCAACTAAATGATAATCTTGACATCCCTTTTTTGAGGTCATTTATGTCTTTTGGGTTCTGAACAAGATAAAAATGCATTTTTTTTCTTCCTTTGCCTGATGACACCAACAGAAATTTTTTTCTTCCTTATTTATGCTAAAATTAATAAAAATCAAATGAGTATGAATTCTAATCTCAGAAGGACACCTCTCACCATGTCCCAGTCTCTCCTGTCAAGTCCAATTAAAAACTGTGAATGCTTTCCCCCTTTTCACACCACCTCTTTCTTACAAACCCCTTCATTTCCATCAGTGCCTATTGCAGTCTCCACTTCCCTGATGGTTTTAATAATGTTCCAGCTCCCTCAGAATATGTAGAGTAGGAAATGGAAATATGATCTGGGAATTTCAAATCTCAAACTGCAATTCAAAGATCATTCTTTTTTTTTTTTTTGTCTTCAGAACCTGACAAATGTAACAGATTGAGCAGGAGAGTCTCTTAGAACCTATTCCAAATGTTAAAAAAGAAATTCAGATCAGAGCCACAGCACCTTGAGTCTGAAATGCAGCTGCTTGCCAAAGCTTGCTTCCTCTCTACTACTTCCTACTTCTTTCAGTGAGTCTGAACTTTATCCCAGCACTCAGAGAAATGGCTCCATTAAAACAAAACTGAGCAAAAAACATCTTTTAAAAATGTATTTGTGTGTTTTCCTGTAAGATAGAAGTATCATATCAGAGGGCAACAGCCAATCTTATATACCTTATATAATTAATTTTGTTAATACAAGTATGATTATATGGATTAATGCAGAAAATAGAAGAATATACAGTATATTCTTGATTCCAGGTTATCAGCCAGTTTCCTTTGAGCATAGTAAGGCTCAGTAAATGTTCCTGAATAAGTAAAGGTAAGAGAGTATGAGAATACATAACATAAAACAGGATTTAGGTTAACCTGGATAATGATAAAAGAAAAACACTGTTATGCTATTAGCCAAATTGATTCTCTTTCTATCATTACATTTATTCAGTTCCTAGAACTATATACAATATTGCCAAAGAAAAAAGTTACCCATCAGAATACAGAAAAATATGGAATAGGGGTATTATCCACTAGTTAAGGTCCTCTTAGAACTCTTATTGAGAAAAAATATTAAAAATCAAGAAATATTTGACATAAAAATAGAACATAAAAACAAATTTTACTGTGAAAAATTGCATACATTCAATTTATATAGAACTAAAATATTTTAAATCTTACACAAGAGTATTAAATGATGAAATTTCCAGGCCTAAATTAACAGAGCCACTTCTTCTAGATACAGAAATAGGTTCCTATTGATCAAATTCAGTGGAGGGCAAACTAAGCAGTCTTGTCTGGCCATCTGTATGTGTTTTGCCAACTCAGAATATCCCTAAAGAGGAACAGAAGTGCTTGGAATCAATACTGTCCAATCCAATTTTTTTCATGGTTATCAAAGAGAGTTCGGTAATCAAGAAGCAATTCCATTAAAATGTCCAGCACCTATTCTATAATCAACAGGGACCCAGGTGATTCTCTGTTTATGAAATACTATTTGTTAGTTCACTTTGTGCATCACATTTATACAACTGCCACATTGTCACCTAGAAAATAATCATTTTCTCTACCACCTCAGCTGCCAGAGGTTGCAAGTTAAGGGAAAATCACTTTATATTGTTTGAGGTTTGAGTTCCTTTTAAAGAGGCCCATCCTGGTAATATGAAGCTTGTGATGTTAAGAATTTTTGCAATTTAAGCTAAATGTTTCCCCCAAGTTTTTTTTTTTTAGATAGAAAGAACTAGCCTTTATCCTTTTAAAAAATATATAGATATTTATTGATTTTAGAGAGGAAATGAGAGGGAGAGATAGAAACATCAATGATGAGAGAGAATTGTTGACTGGCTGCCTCCTGCAGGGCCCCCATTAGGGATGGAGCCTGCAACCGGGATTCAAACTATGACCTCCTGCTTCATACATTGACACTCAACTACTGAGCTATGCCGGCTGGGCTCCCCTAAGTGTTTTAAAGATAAATGTCAATCTAGCCATATTCAAATGACAGAAATTTTCCATTAAAAAGATACATAAGTTTGACCCTTGAAATGTAATTTAGAGCAAGGACAAATAAAAGGAGGGATTTAACCAGGGTGATTAAGTTAATTGTAATCAATTTCTGTGTAAATGATGGGATTTAAAGTTAAATGCATCAGAATATTTGCCTATTATTTTCATACTTTGTTCAAATATCATAAATACAAGTTCTAGAGGTTAAAATGATTTGCATATACTAAGGATAATAATTCATAAAGATGAATGATAATAATTCATAAAGATTAATTTATTTCATTCACATGCATCATCATAAATATGTACAATGGCTACATTTAGCAAAGAAATACTCAATACAACAACCAAGTTATTAATGTGAGATTGAAAACATTAAAACCAGGACTGTGCAAAATATCTATGACTTATGCCAAAAATTAGATGTAAATATAAAGTTTTATAATTGAAAGGGAAAGCAGATTAGACCAAGAAAATCTGTTTAAATACCACCATCACTGGGACAGGTTGGGGAGGGGTGTGGTTTTTGGAAAGTTCCTAATTAAGGAACTTTCTCAGATGACTTTAAAATAAATTAAAAGGAAGTGAAACAGTCTTCTAGGCACTTAACATCTAAGACTTCTAGACTGTTAAAGGACATGTATAATAGATGCATAACAATAAATGTTTACTGACTCCATAAATAAAATTAAATATTGTGTAACATTAATAAATATGTACTAGCTTACATTTAGGGAAATGCACTTATACATCAATAATTTATGTATTTGGGGTAGAGGGTTTCTCGATATTCACATCTGGATATATTGGGTGACTTTGACTTATCTAAAATAAAAGATATTTTTCTACAGTGATTCCACTGTCCAGGGATCAATACAGATAATGCATATTCTGATTAATCTACTCTTTGTCATTTTTACACAGCAGAAATGATTCATCACAAAGGGTCAAAATGCTGATTTCACAACTAGATCAATCTAGTCTTCTCCAGTTTTATACCACAGTAATTACAACAAAAGGATCAAAACACTGATTACACAATCACTTTATAATGGTACACTTACAGTATTCATTCTGCCACCCCCAGATAATAAGACAGAAAACAAATTTCTTCTTCCCCAAAATTTACCTAGAAGAGCTAAGTTTTTATAATTCCACTGATGTCTTAAAGTCCAACTAAACATACACATAATAAAAAGCATTCAGAGAAGCTGACTCCTCTACAAAAGATAATGCAGCTTCATCACTCTGCCAGGAACAACTCAGAGACTATTTAACTCAAAAGGCCTAGGTTTAGGCATCAACTTTTTTTTTAATATATTTTATTGATTTTTTACAGAGAGCAAGGGAGAGACATAGAGAGTTAGAAACATCGATGAGAGAGAGACATTGATCAGCCGCCTCCTACACAAGATGTGCCCACAACCAGGATACATGCCCTTGAGCAGAATCGAACCTGGGACCTTTCAGTCCGCAGGCTGATGCTCTCTCCACTGAGCCAAACTGGTTTCAGCTAGGCATCAACTTTTAAAAGATATTTTTCTACAATAATTCCACTGTCCTGGTTACTTCTGTTTCAAAGAAGTACAGGCTGTCTTTCCACTAAATAAAACAGCATTGAAGTGTTTTAAACTAACATAAAATCCATGAGATAGCTTGACCATGGATAAATGTTCATGATGGTTTATAATAAAGACAAAGTTGTAAACCTAACCACTAAATTTTTATTTCAAAACTACACTGAAAAGTACTAAAAATAGTGAAGTAGCGTATTCAAGTCCTAAGTATTTAATTTCTTTTAAACTTGTTTTCTCTATGAAGTGTTTGCGAAATGTGTGTGTTACCTTTATAGTAGACACTCAATAAATGTTTGATAGATTGATGGAGACTCAATCATTTCCTTGTGTGCTGAAAACATGATTTTATGAAGCTAAAACTAGTACTTACTAGAGATACTCCTTCTCTGCTAAGATGCTTTTCTTAGTTTTACTTCATTCTAATTTCATGCCAAATAAACAAAATTTTTGTTATTAATCCTCACTCAAGCATATTTTTTCCATTGATTTTTAGAGAGAGTGGAAGGGTAGGGGGAGACAGAGACCAGGGCCAGGGATCAAGCCTTGACCAGAATCAAACCCAGAACTTTTCAGTCCTGAGGCCAATGCTCTGTCCAACTGAGCCAAACCAACCAAGGCCACATAAACAGATTTTAAAGCAAATTGGTCTTGGTAAAATCAGTGGTCAAACTGACAAAAATTTAGAGAAGAAAGCTGTGTCCTGACTCAGAAGTCAGATAAAGGAGAAAATTACATCATATATTCTCCCATACATAGTTAATTCCTTAAACTTCAATTTATTTCAGTATATCGAAGACACTGTATACTCCTCTCCTTGGCTGGAATGAAAACAGACATATTTTTAGTGTTTAATAATATCATTCCTTGGTAATAACAGAAGTGGCAAACATAAAAATAAAAATTAGAGGCAAACAAGCTAATTAGCTACTAGATGCGAAGTCTTAAATTGCCAACACTCTTACTATTCCTAATCATTGTGATCAATATATGAGAATGCTACTGTCCATAATGACCCACAGTCAGATTGGCTGCAGTTACCTTTTCTAATGCAAATGATCCTCTCCATCTATTAAAACACACACACACACACACACACACACACACACACACACACACTTAAACCCTGTTTTAAGTTGTAGTCAGGAAGCTCTGCTGCTTTAATAGACACCCATCCAAATGAAGTAGCATCATACAAGAGGAGATTTACTAGTAGTGTTATAATCAGTGCAACCTAAAATCATTGATATGACACATATTAGTATTATGAATAATCATTGTGCTGCACAGTAATTAGGGATAAATGCTAAGTCATTCACATAAATGACTAAAATTAATATTAGGTTTACACAGCAAAATCTAATTTTCATAGTACTATACTTTTCATTAAATTATCCCCAAATCCATGTCTGCTATCATATTATAGGAGCTCTCATACCCACATCGAAAAGACAAAGGTCTCAAATCCTAGTTTCTCATGGCTGGTGGACACTTCCACTCTGCATTACCAGAGACCCCACTATGATTTGTTACTGGCTCAGATCTGAGGCACATACAGTTCCTAACACATCCCTAATCTCCAAACCGTTGATCCACAGGCCCCATGAAAGCACCTACTGTAACACATTCAACTCAGCAGCATCTGCTGGCTGGAGAGTCAACGCTACTAAGGTAGTAGAGACCATATGCTCAGAAAGCCCCAGGTGAGCTAGGTAGCGAGTGAACAGTAGGAATGAAAGTAAGGAAGACAGTCTTCCCCTTTTCTATCAACTTCTCTTAAAAAAAATCTTATACAATTCCTTCCAATAAAACTCAGGGACAGATATAGAAAATAAAATTAAGGGGGGAGGGGTGTGGCAAAGAAAGGAAATTACAGTTACCTTTAAAATAACTGTTTTCTATATAAATGTTTTGATCAAGCCTGACTTAGAGTCAGCAAAAGTTGTCCAAGAAATATTTACTACTCAGAAGTGGGGGGAGGAAGGAGTTTTGTGTGCTGAGGGAAATTTGGTGGAATCCTAGTTTCCTGTCATTGATATCCAGGTGTGTAATGAAGTCTGAGAGGTTCTTCAAAAGAACAAAGTAACCAGTGATTAATGAGGTGACTTGAAATAGTATACTAGAACTGGTTTTCTTCTCCCTCTAGTGCTACTAAAAGAAACTAGAGAAACACTATTTGTGGAGATGCATATTGAGGCAAGCCTGTCATTCTCACTTGGTAGTGTTGAGACACAATCCTCCAAGGTGTTTCTATACATCTTTTTTTTCTTTATTGATTAAGGTAGTACATATGTGTCCTTATCCTCCCATTGCCTCTCTAACCCTCTCTCTTCTCTCCCTCCACCCCCGACTCATGTCCTTAACTGCCTTGGTGTCCGTGTCCAGTGATTAGGCTTACATGCATGCATACAAGTCCTTTGGTTGATCCCTCCCCCTTCCTCTCACCTTTCCCTACCTTCCCTCTGAGGTTTGATATTCTGATCCATGCTTCTCTGTCTCTGGATCTGTGGATCTGTTTTTGTTCATCAGTTTATGTTCATTATATTCCACAAATGAGTGAGATCATGTGATATTTATCTTTCTCTGACTGGCTTATTTTGCTTAGCATAATGCTCTCTAGTTCCATCCATGCTGTTGCAAATTGTAAGAATTTCTTTTCTTTCTTTTTTTTTTTTTTTACTATAGCAGTAGTATTCCATTGTACAAATGTACCACAGTGTGTTTTTTTTAATCTATTCATCTGCTGATGGGCACTTAGGTTATTTCCAAATCTTAGCTATGGTAAATTGTGCTGCTATGAACACAGGGGTGCATATATCCTTTTTTCTTCTTTTTCTTTTTATTGTTTAAAGTATTACAAATAGTAGTACATATGTCTCCTTTTTTCCCCCTTCCTATTGACCTCTCCCCAGCTTTCCCTATCCCCAGTACATGCCCTCACCTGCCCTCCCACCCCAGCAGTGTCTTGTATCCATTGGTTATGTTTATATACATGCATACAAATCCTTCGGTTGATCTCTTACAGCCTCCCCATCCCCCACCTTTACAACTTCCCCTGCCTTCCTGCTGTAGTATGACAGTCTGTTCATTGCTTCTTTGCCTCTGTATCTGTTCCCCCACACACAACCCCCCCAACTCTTTTCTTTAAAAACATCTTGCCTCTGCAGGCTAGAAAAAAACCTATAAGAGCAAAAAATGTTTGAGTCCCAATTTCAATGTCCATTAGTTCTGAGTCTCAGTTTCAATGTCAAACAGTTCCTTATGTGTACATGTCAGCAATGGTATCTGGATGGTGGACAAATGGTGGCAATGCAGGTCTGACCCTCTCTGGTTTGGTCCTAGACACCCTGTTGTGATGCATAGCTGCTGACTGCTAGCGTGGTAAGGTGTCTTCAGCATCTTCCATCTCTGGACTGTTTCTCCTCTTGTCTTCGTGATTGGAGCAGACCTGTCAATTCCTCTCTGTTGCACTTGGTCTTGGACTTGTTTTCTGAAAGTATATAAACATATTCTCAACCAAAAGTTAATAAAGGAATCTTTTCTATAAAATTGACTTGGGGTCCTTTTTATTTTTGCCCAAACAATTTTCCTTTGGCTTATTTTGACACCATGTGTGTTTTTTCATGGTGAGTGTTTCTAGTTTCTTGGGATATATTCATATAAGTGGAATTACTGGGTCAAATGGGAGTTCATTTTTTAGTTTTTTGAGGAAACTCCATACTGTTCTCTAGAGTGGCTGCAACTAGTCTGCATTCCCACCAGCAGTGCACGAGGGTTCCTTTTTCTCTACATCTTCATCAGCACTTATCGTTCGTTGACCACTTTGACTGATGTGAGATGGTATCAACTTGTTGTTTTGATTTGCATCTCTTAGATGATTAGTGACTTTGAGCATGTTTTCATATGTCTCTTGGCTTTTCTTATGTCCTCTTTCGAAAAGTTTCTCTTTAGGTCCATTTCCCAGATATTTTTTTGGTTTGTTTATCTTCCTTTTTTTAAGTTGTATGAGGTCCCTGTAAATGTTGGAGATTAAACGCTTTTCGGTGTTAACATTGACAAATATGTTCTCCCATGCAGTGGGTTTTCTTGTTGTTTTGTTGATGGTTTTATTTGCTGTACAGAAGTTTTTTATTTTGATCTTGTACCAGCTTTAGTTCAGCCTAACTTTTCAAGGGTGTTTGTATAGCAAACAGCCTTAGAAGACAAAGATAGTGTTTTCCTCCAGGGCAAAGGTCAGTCAGGTTCATACACAATCCATTAAAAAATATTGTGTTTCATACATATCCTCAGTAGTCCTCAGCTGTGCTGAAAACTCATTGTGTTGCATCATTTATCTGGGCCACTCCTCATCACCTTTATGAAACTTGGGGTAGGGTAGGTGGGTACTGGATGGAGATGAGGGAGAGTAGGGAAGAAGGAGAACCAAAGTGAATATAAAGTTCATGCCATTTGTTATGCTATCAGTAATAAAGTCCTTTGTCTCTGACCCAAGTATTTCATATCTTTTGCCATCATCCAAGAAAATGTGTTAACTTACTTATTTGTTTGTAAGTAGACAAAAATCTCATCCCTGTAAGAGTAATATTTTATCACTGGATGATAAGACTATCTTCCTACAAAGCAAAGTAGAAAGTTGTTAAGAATTCTCCAAAAAATAGGAATATGTTTTGTCCCAGTGTAGGTGGGTCTGATGCTAAAGGAAGAATAAATAGCGAGGTAAAAGAAATTTCTCTAAGATCTTGGGAAAATCCATATTGCCCCAAATCTAATAAATCCCTTTATTGTGCATTAGAAAAATGTATATTAATTTAAAAAATAAGACTTCTTTTTTGATTTCTGATAGAATTAGAATAGTTGGCAATTCAAATAAAATTAAGGCATTCAGAAAACTAGAATAATCTTAAAAATCATTTTAAAAAAGAAAATACTAATGACATTAAAAGTCAGATTTGCTACTATCCCATATTAATTTCTAGTCTGCCCACAAAATATTAACATCAATGATTTTCCTGTCATTTTTTTGCAATATTTTGAAGTGAGAAAGGAAAATCTTTATAATTCCCTGGAGTATGAAAAAGATATCTCTATCAATACTTGGGTTTCTATACAGCATAACTGTGTCATTTGGTTGGAGCACAAACTTAATTAATATTGTTCCAAAAAGTAGCTATTAAGCCTCAAGTCCTGAGCTGGTATGAATTTCATAGGTTTACTATTGAGATTCTGCTGATGATTATGGTTCTCCTTGGTTAATTAACACTCTGCAACATTTAATTTTGCATTACATAAATACCAGTAAAGAGTGAAAAATCTAGATACAAGTTTTATGTTCATTGCAATGCACAAATTAGGCCATAGAAAAATCCCTGGCTGGATTCAGCATTTTCTTTTGCCAGCTAGAGTCTTGAAAAAAAAAAAGTTAAATTATTTTTCACCCATTCAACAGAGGTAAAAACAATCTCATAAAAACCAGACTGAACAAAACTAGTCAATGAGGCTGCTATACATATACCTTTATACAAATGAAGGGCTATCAAAACATTTCAAAGTGTCAGAAATTCATTATCTTAATGAAATTTACAGTATCTTAAAAAAAAGTTACCCTGCTACAAATTTGCTTTTCTATAAATATAGCCTCCTCTCATTATCACAAAATTTGTCTTTTAAATTCCTAGAATTGTATTGATAACGCTAATTTGCAGAGTATAAGCAGTCTATCAGTGTCATGGCCCAGAGGTGTCCTCCTTGATCAGATGTTTGAGACAATGTCATAGAAGAACAAAACTGTACAAAACAATCACAATGTACAAGATGGTATCTCAGAATCACTTTTAGATATACATAAATCATAGATACATTTGTGTTGGATAATCACTACTAATAAAGCTGAGCAGAGAATTAAAACTTCAATATGTAGCTAAAAATTTAAAATGCAGCATCTAAATTAAACTAATATCATTGCTTAGAAAGCAAAGATAAAGCATTTTTACATTTTCTAGATCTGATACAAATAGGGCTGGATAATATGAGTGTGTGTCTTGCACTTTAGACTAGAGCAAAACTAAAACACAAAGAAATACAAAAACTATACTTGCTTATATTCAAAATTAAAAATAATAGCAGATTTTAGCTTTTTTAAAGTACAAATTATGTTATCTACTTCAACATCATCTAATTTTTTCTTTAAGTTGTATATAAAATGAATAATGTGACTATCATCTATCCCTTCTCTTTTCCTTGTTTAACATCAGTTGACTTAAAAATTTTAAATTGATTTTATAGAGGGAAGAAGGGAGAGAAAGATAAAAATATCAGTGATATCAATGATGAGAAAGAATCATGGATCAGCTGCCACCTGCATGCCCCCCTACCTGGGATCAAGCCTGCAACCCAGGCATATGCCCTGACTAGGAATCCAACTAGTGGACTCTTGGCTCATGGGTTAATAATACTCAACACTGAGCTACTCTGGCCTGGCAACATCAGGTGATTTTTAATGTTAGAGAAAATAATGTCCTATGAAACTCAAAACAACAACAACAACAACCAGAAATAAACTAATATAGGTATAGCTACAGTCATAAGAGCTTGAATCTGCTTCCATAATTTTTATTGGTCTTTAGCATAGCCAAAGACCAATTGTCTCATGGTCCCAACTGGGGTCTTCACATGGAGGTTCGAAGGCACCTTCATTATGACTTCACAAGCTTCAGCCGACTGTTTGTCTAGTATCGCATGCTTGATACCTGCCCAGACTATTTTGACAATAACATAATTTCACCTCTTTAGTAGAAATGCCAAATGCTCTATGGCAGGCTACAACTGTGCATTTGGTCACAGCCATTTCATAATGAGCAAGGACAGTCAGTGTCTTTCCCTCAGCAAAGAAAATATTACTGTAGCATAATTTCTTATTAATCACAAGCACAGTTTCTAAGGATGATTTAGCCAGAAAACTCTTGGGCGATTTGTATGCGCAACATAATCATCTCAACATCTTATGGGACTGGTAAATTTTTGCATTGAACAAAGAAAGAGAGGTGGCCAGTTTCTAAGGTATAGAAAAAATATTCAATAGCATTCCAATCCAGCCAGAAATAATAAAAAAAAAAAAAGCAAGAAGTAGACAAGCAGGGGTCTCTATTCAACACAAAGTGTTTATAGACATCTTAATCTAAAAATAAGCAGATCTTAAAATAATTTTATAAAATGTCTACTTATGGTAAGATATTTCACAATCCTTAATGTTCTGTTTAGATGAATATACAAGTTTTTAAATAAATCAAAAAACAAATCATAAAAGTTACTATGGCAAATACCAGGGGGGGGGGGGAATCAAGAAAATTCCAATCCATCAAAAGGCTCATAAACTTGATAAAAAGCCAATCAGACACCCACCAATAATGATTTTGTTTAAGGCAACTCAAATTTATTAGAACTACCTCTCAGAGTGAGTTTACATATTCACTGAGCAAAACATTTTTCTGAGGTTAAAGCAAGGCAGGCACCACATGGAAAAACTAGAAAGGTCTTGGGAGCAGAAAGCACAAACATGAAAAAAGGACATTTATAAAAATTACTAACTCACCTGGGCTGCTCTGTCATGTGTTTTTTCAAATCCAGATCTGTACTTGATGTATAGTTTTTATAAATCCAGTTATAGTTTTAACAAGCAATATAATGTAATATATCACTTTTTATCTTTATAGAAATTCTAACTTCCAAATTTATGATATATTTTTATACGAGAGAAGTGCAACAGAACTACCCAATGTTGTTAAAAGTCTTTGGGCATGTTCCTAAGAGGTAAGTGTATTGTGATAAATAGTTACATAGCCCACAGTCTGCTAATAAAGAAGATCTATATTGGTATAGCCTTTGAAGATTTATTTACTTTTGTTTAATATATTTTATTGATTTTTTGCACAGAGAAGGGGAGAGAGATAGAAAGCTAGAGACATTGATGAGAGAGAAACATCCTCCTACTGGGGATGTGCCTGCAACCAAGGTACAATTCCCTTGATCGGAATCAAATCTGGGATCTTTCAGTCTACAGGCTAGTGCTCTATCCACTGAGCCAAACCAGTTAGGGTTAGCCTTTGAAGATTTAAAGATAGGTATGTAGGCAGGCAGGTAGGTAGGTAGATAGATACACAAATCCAATCTAATGAAAGAGTAATATGTGGGTGTACCTCTACTACACCAACAAGCCACGCCCACCATCTAATCAGAAGCAAATTATCCCAACCAAGATGGCTGTGGCCACAGAGAGAGTAGGAGGCTTGGGTTTCCCCAACAATGGAGGAAGCCAAGCTTTCTACCTACTCTGGCCTGCCTTGGCCTCCGCTTAAGCGCAGTGGTTCTCAACTTTTTTAATGCTGTGACCTTTTAATATAGTTCCTCATGTTGTGGTGACCCCCAATCTTAAAATTATTTTTGTTGCTACTTCATAACTGTAATTTTGCTACTGTTATGAATCATAATGTAAATATCTGTGTTTTCTGATGGTCTTAGACTCTACAGCAGCGGTTCTCAACTTGTGGGTCACGAACCATAGCTTAAAAACTGCTAGTAAGGTTGCCTTAAAGCTACAAAGTTTCAATTATAAAAGATAAATAAATCCCAACAAAAATAGCTGTGGCCATAGAGCAAGCAAGAGGCTTGGCTCTGTGCAAGGCTACAAAGTTGCAATTTTAGAAGATAAATAAATCCCTGATGCCAGGAGCTCTGTTTGGGTTTCTAGGAGGCATGGTCAGCCTGCAAACCACCACAGGCCCCTCACCCAGGCCATCCATAGCTCAAGGGAATCCCCACCCTTGATCCAGGATACCCTTTAGGGTAAACCAGTCAGCCCCAACCCATGCACCAGGCCTCTATCCTATCTAATCCTATCTAATAAAAGAATAATATGCACATGACCATCACTCCAACACACAAGATGGCTGCTCTCATGGGGTCAAAGATCCTGCCCCCATGTGGACACAAGATGGCTGCCACAAGATGGCCAGCAGAGAAGGGCAGTTGAGAGGGACCAAGCCTGCAAGGGAGGATAGTTGGGAGTGATCAAGGTAGAGGGGAAGGCAGTTTGGGGTAACCAGCCCAGCAGAGGATGGAAGTTGAGGGTGACCCGTGCCTACAGGAAAGGGCAATTGGGGTGGGGTGGGGGAGATCCAGGCCTGCAGGAGAGAGCAGTTGGGAGGGACCAGGCCTGCAGGGGATAGCAGTTAGGGGTGACTAGGCCTGCAGGGGAGGGCAGTTAGGGGCAAATAGGCTGGCAGGGGAGCAGTTAGGTATCAATCAGGCTGGCAGGGGAATGGTTAGGGGTGATCAGGTTGTCAGGAAGCAGTTAGGGGCAATCAGGAAGGCAGGAGGCAAGCAGTTGGGAGCCAGCAGTCCTGGATTGTGAGAGGGATGTCTGACAGTCGGACATCCCTCGAGGGGTCCTATATTGAAGAGGGTGCAGGCTGGGTTGAGGGACACACTCCCCCATGCACGAATTTCATGCACCAGGCCTCTAGTATGTCTATAAATAGATACACACGTGTATATATATGAGAATATGGTCTTCTGAAAGTTTATTTACTTCTGACTTAACTTTGGGCCCATCCTATAAAGAGAACTGTTTAGTAGTATTATTCGATAACAATGAAACCATTGTCCACAAGGTAGAGTTGAGTAAGGAAGATGAAAGATTGAATCACAAGAAGCATCCTTTTTTTACAGGAATGATAAAAGAACTAGAATGATATAAACTGGTAGCAAAGATATAATTTTTATTTCTCTCAGCCTGGCATGGTAGATGTCATAAAGAGCATTAGAAGTGTCTTCCTAGGGTGGAAGGAGAGAGGGAATCTTTCATCAATAATAGCTCATCTGAATATGACCTGAGATGAATTTGATCCCCAGTGTGGGGTATGCAGGAGGCAGCTGATCAATGATTCTCTCTCATCCTTGATGTTTCTATCTCTCTCTCCCTCTCCATTACTCTCTGAAATCAATAAAAATACATTTAAAAAATAATAATCCTCAAGTTTGTAGGAAAGAAGTCAAGATGAAAGGATGTGGGAAGAGTAATAGCTCCTGCTTCAACCAGCAGTATTTACTGTACGATGGACAATTAGGGGAAGGGAAGAGTCTCCTCAGTGTTAAAACTCAATTAAGTCTTCAGGAAGAAAAGAACCCACACCATGGAGATAGGACTACATAAGGGCAGGCCTTCTGGTAGCTGAGAACTGAGACAAAAAGAATAATTTGGGAGAAAAATGGGGTAAAGGAAATGCCTGGCTTTGGACAGTTAATTATAAATAGAAATGTAGGAAAGCTGATGAGCCTGTGATGTTAGTGAGCTTTATGTCCAGAAATCCCTCAGCTGGTAAATTTGTTGAGAAGGACTGAAGTAAAAGTTAATACTTTCCTGAGTGTCCTGACCTGGGAACCAGGGGAGTCCAAGAATGGAGTATGGAGTATGGAATATGAAGAATGGAATGCAATATGAACAGATTACTGCAACGAAATATGGTAATGGTCTGCTACAACAGTTAAATTGAGGGCTATAGTTAGGAGTTTGACAGTTTGGAGATTAAGAGATCTTGAGGAACACTTAGAAAAAAGGTATGAAAAATGATAGGACTTCCAGGCCCAGCTGGTGTTGCTCAGTGGTTCAGTGTCAATCTATGAACCAGTAGGTAACTGTTCAATTCCCTGTCAGGACACATTTCCGGGTTGCAGGTCCAATCCCCAGTAGGATAGGTGCAAGAGGAGCCATTCAATGATTCTCTCTCATCATTGAAGTTTCTATCTCTCTCCCTTCCTCTCTGAAATCAATAAAAAATATATATTTAAAAAATAAAGAAAATGAGGTTTCTGGTGGGATAATAAGATCAATGCTAGTTTAACTAACTGAACTAAGAAATGCAGAAGGACCACATTTAGCAGGCAAACTGTTTGCCTCTCTAGGTCTAGTTTCCTTTCCACGTCTATAGTACGTGCTTGTGGTCCCTAACATCCATACCAGCATTGGCTGTCTCTGCAAATAAGAATTCATTAAGAACATTTCACTTTCAACTAATGAATTTTACCTACATAGCTCTCCTGGATCCATCAATGTGTTTACTCTTTTCCACTGCCAGATCCGAGTATGAATGTGGGAAAAAGAAACCCCTAGAATAAGAATAATGAAGCCTACTTCAATGGTGTTAGGAGTACCAAGTATTGTCTTTTAAGATGGAGGTCACACCTCAGATCTTGTCAATCATGTTCTCTTATCATTATGAGAAGAGAAAAATACTCCCACTTGTAATCCTGTATCACTATTTTCACACAGAGAATTCTTCGCAGAAAAAATAGAAAAGCATACATATTGGAACGTATTACTAATGGGTAAGTCAATACACATAGTAAAATGCTGCTGATTAAATTTAACCCCCATTTTCTGGTCTAAAAAGAAATCCTAATCATAAAAAAATAATCATCTTACTCTAGAACTCATTATTTTTTTATAAATATAGATATTGCAATTGATAGCTGACTTGCATGAATTCTATAAATAATTTTTACTATAAAAATTAACATTTTAACAGTTTAAATAATTATTTCTACTAAAATGATATAGAGGAATATATATATATATATATATATATATATATATATATATCCTTACTAAGTGATATTTTGATAATAATGGATTTAGTTGCTCTATACAGAAGGAATTTTGGGTTTAGCAAAAGCAAAATATAATCTAGAAAACTTCACATTATTATAAAAACATAAATGTTAAATATAAATGAACAAAACTATTTTGTTTTCATAGATGTTGGTTACCCACACTGATGACAAGCATCCCTCTGACACACTTTTTGCCCAATTGATTGTTTTATTTCATAAAAACATAATCGTTATAATGTCTCCTTCTTCAGTAAACTCTGGGTGATAACTGGTTCAATGCTTTACAGCATAAAATTATGCCAAAGAAAAGCCAGTGTAATAGGTTTGACCTATTATTTTTACCCATTTCTTTCCAATTTCCACAACCTATTGTGGCACCAAGCATCTCTAATATAGGGTAATTCATTTCTGACTTTACAAGTGACCCCCAACTATGCAGAGGTCAATCACTAGATTTGAAGTCTTCCATTTTTTTAACGACTTCTCCTGACATTTAGATTATGTTTTTATTTAGACAGTATAGTGTGTGTTATATCTTCTGATCCTGAAAGAATATGTTTATGAGATTCAAGTGTAGTTTAAATTGAGAAAAATATTAAAAAATGCTGTTTCAGCAAATGCCATCTATTCAGCCTGCTTAGTACCAGATGAAACTACCAGTTGAAACTACCAGGTTAAACCTTTGGTCTCATATCACTATCCCAAGAGATGGCACATACATAAATAGCATAGTAAAAATATGTTTTATATGCCATGTAATTACACACTTGATCATGTTCAAATCCTTTTATTGCCCATAAAATGGTGTACTAATATATATATTTATTTATATGTATGTGTGTATGTGTGCATATGTGTGTGTGCATGTGTGTGTGTATTCCTACATAAGAAACCTTATCATGTAAATATCAGAGTGAACTCAGAAAGCCTGGTACAAAATGAATTATGTACAAACCCATTTGTGTTCTATACAAAAATGAAAATGTAATGATTTTAGCTTCAGAAATTAAGATTAATTATTTATTAGTCTGTTCTTGATACTCAAAGTTTTTTTCAGTTCACAGAAATAAGAGTGAGACTTTATGTTTAAGTCCATTTTAATTAAGCATGTAATGCTCATTAATGAGAAGTCCTCATTATAATAAAACTTCCTTTTTGACTCCTTCCCATATCAGGGCCCATTCCAGAATAACTGCTCAGTGTTTTGAAGTCTACATGCTGTGTGATAAAGGCTAGTGCTCTGGTCAGTCCCAAGAAGCCATTAGGTCTAACGGAGTTAAATTACACAGCACTTCCCTTCATACAGCCTAATTCCATGTGCCCACTGTATTAGGTAATTTATTTTTAAATTTTGACCTAAGTACACATGCCCTTGATTTGAAAAACAAGTGTCCCAGAGGATCTATAATGAGAATACTCTATACTTTCTCTACCTCTCCTCATCAGCTTCTCCCAGTTGTTAACAGAAATCTGGGAATAATGATAGTGCAGGTAGTTCATAGTTAGGGGTACATACATTTATATATGTGAATATTACGAGCATAGTACAGACTATGTAAGGGTAATCTGTGATGATGAATGCTTTTATAGTTTCAGGATCATCAAGATCAACAACAGTTAAAAAAAAAGATTGACAACAGTTACCAGTATATTCTGTCCTGTAACTAGAATTAATCTTTGCCTTAGGGTCAACTCCAGATGTAAAACACAAGTAAAGAGCACATCATTACAACTATGGGAAAACGGTTTACTTCTCCATTCAAGCAGCACATATTTACTGAACATCTACTATGGGCCACATAGTCTTCTACATGCTGGGAATAGAATGGTGCACTAGACCAATGTAGTGCTTCCATTCCAGTCAGGCAGAACAATAACGAAGCAAACAAATGAATAACATGATTTTAAATAGAAATTGTGCTATGGTTTCCCATCATGCCCTAGGACTTTTGAAATGAAATATTCAAATAATTAATCCTTTATTTACATATATAAAGGGTTAATTCTTTGAAAAAAAAAATAAAATAGCCCATGGTTGCTCAAAATTAGCGGGCAATTGTGGTTTGTTTCCTATTTATAGATGCCTTTTTATATCTTTTTTCTTAGTTATTGTTGGAAATATGCTTTTCTGACTTTGCCCCTTAATACCATTCAATTTATTCATTCTTTCTGTTGATTAAAACTTTTCCATTTATCTTGAAGCCCAATAATTTCCTAATCTAATGTGGACTAGTTATTTCATATTTAAACTGGACTTTATTATAATTTTTTTTAGAATTTCAAAATTAATTTTATGCTCTATTTTTATGTTCTCAAATATTTTCCTTGTTGTTAATTGTACTCTTTATAAACCTATTATTTTCCCCAAATCCTTTCACTTGACATCCTCTTTAATCTTCTCCCCTCTGTTCTCCTCAGATGTCCTACAGAAATGTCACCCAGAAATTTTCCTTTACTGTTCCCTTGAATGCATTTTTTTGAAGCCCATAACTTTTTTTGAATTCTCACCCTCTTCTTGCTACTGCTGTGTATTGTCAAGTAACTTCCTAAGAGCACATGTCTGAAAATGACTTTATCATGGCCTCCTGATTGATAATTTATCCGGATATAGAATTCTTGACTGAAAAGCTGCTCTTTCAGATTTGAAAGTACCGTTCCATTGACTTCTAGGGTACAATGTGCTGATGAACAACCGGAGAAAATTTGGATTTTTTTTTTTAGGTCTCAGCTTAATTCTTTCTATTAACCTTGATATCATAAAATTTTAAAATGACATTATTACTCCACTCAGTCCTCTTTTCAATGCGAAAATTGGTGACAATTTTTACCTCTGGGAAATTTTCTTATATTATGTAAGGTTTATTGCCATCAAATGTTTCACTTCTTAATTCCTGGAATTACTATTAGTTGAACACTGTAAAGACCTTTCAGATAAACTTCTATGGCTCTTATCTTTTTCTCATGTTTCCAGTCTCTTGTCTTTTTGCTCTACGTTCTTGCAGATTTCCTAAAATATAATTTTAGAAAATATAATTTTCAAATCTTCTATTGTATTTTATATATAAGTAATATATGTTTTTGTTTTCAGGGCCCTTTCTTTGTTTATTGCTTAAAGTATTACAAAGAGTAGTACATATGTCTCCTTTTTTCCCCATTGAACTCTCCCTGGCCTCCCCTACCCCAGGCACATGCCCTCTCCCTCCCCCTACCAATGTCTTGTATCCATTGGTTATGCTTATATGCTTACAACTATGGGGAAACTGTTTACAAGTCTCTTACCCCTTCCAGCACCAACCCTTCCCCACTTTCCTGCTGTAGTTTGACAGTCTGTTCAATACTTCTTTGCCTCTGTATCTATTTTTGTTCATCATTTATAACAAGTGTCTTTCTTATTCTATGATTATTCACATTTACAGCATTTTGTTCCTGTTTTATAGATGTAATATTTCAAATCTCTCTGAGGATACCAATTACAACTTTTTATTTTACATGTGTTCTGAGTTATGAGTCACCTGCTTCCTTTAGGTTCAGGTTTCCCATGTTTTTGTAGGTTTTTCTTTAATTTTCGAGACTTTTCTTAGCTATTTTGTGTTTCTTTGCTGCTCATTCATAATAATAATGGGTCCTCTGAGTCCATGGGTGAGCCTTGTCAATAGGAAAACTCCACTTTGGAGTGAGCAAGTGAGAAGCAGCCATTGTATGAATGGCTCCCCAAATACCACCAAGTGTAAAGCTTTACTTTGTGGCACAACAACCCCTCCAGTTTTCTTGGTTCTCCCCACCAATCCCCAAAAAGGTGTGTTTAATTCCATTTTTTATCTACCCAGTAAAAAATACTAGATATAAGGTGGTAGTGATAGTGGTGGTGGTGGTTGTGGTGTGTGTGTGTGTAAAGGAATTAATTAATCTACTTAATGATCTATATTTTAGCTGCATTTCTCATTCCCAATCTCTTCTTACATTTTCTCAGGTTACAGTCTTGCTGTGGTTCTTTTGGTCAAGCCTCTGCAGTTTCCAGTGCTCTGATTAGCTAATCATTTTCCATTTTACATCATCTAGAAATCTGTGGAACTCCATTTTCCTCTAGTAGCCTTCTCTTCACTTGTATGTGATGATGCCATTCTTACTCTTTCAGGGTTTTATTAATAAATTCTCAAAAATAAGAGAAGATAAAAGTATGTGTTTGGCCTGCCATCATAAACAAGAAGCTCTCTTTGTTTCTACATAAGGGAAAATTAATTTCAGTTATCCTCAAAGACATAAAGAAGATACAGATAGGCAGCATCAGCCTGAAGAATGCTTACTAGTATTAAGTGATGCATATCAATACATCAGCCTATCAGTAAATCAGCCCAGGCCTTTTTAAAATTATGCCAGATCACCATATCCAGAAGACAGTTCTGCCTATTCTACTTCTGTATGGTTTGGACTACCCATCTAAAGCAAAAGACGAAATTGACCATTGACTACTCAAAATGACCCAGATTGGCTGAAATGAATTTAACATATAACTAGAATCCTCTTACACACAAAATCATCTGATTAAGTTGTTATAATAGTATATCTAACTCTGGATAATCACATAACTCTTCACCCTCTACCCACGTGTTTAATTTATGGATAATAGCTACACAGTGCCTACTTTTAGCCAAACAGCATTCCAAATATTTAACATCCTTAACTCAATCATCACACCACCCTACAAGGTAAGTGTTCTCCCCACTACTCCCCAAGTAGTGTTCTCCCTATTACTCCCATTTCAAAGTTTTCAGGAAACTGAGGTACAGAGAGGATGAGTAACTTCCCCATAGCCACAAAGCTGTTAAGGTGAAGGAGAAAGGAAATCATATTACAATACAATGAATAGGATGTATTAAGACACAAGAACCAGCTTGAACGGAAAACAGACATCAATCCCTGGACACTGGAGTATATATTGAATGAATGGCAAGAAATATAGGTCTAGAGCAGTGAAACTCTTAAAAGATGAATGTTGCTGACATTTGTAAAGAGTAAAAAGTCATGACATCATAACAGAGTGTCCCCCAGTGAGTTCATTGTTAAAAGTGTTACTCCTCCCTGAGACAGGTCAGAGATTTCCAATAACATTTATCTGTGTCTCTGACTGTCAAAGGAATTTATTGTGCATTTACACAACAAGAAAGAAAAATTAGAAAAGAGACCAATGCTCATACTTTTTAACATGAGATATATCCCCAGTAGGATTACTGGGGGAGAAAAAAATCTCTTTAAACAATGCAAGCATCTTTTCATCAGATGTTTTAAACCATCAATATCAGTTTTCCTTTTCCTAACACATCATGAACTGACTATAGCCAGAAAGATACTGATCAAGAAAAGGCAAAGGTTTGATCTAGCATAATAAATCTATTTTTTGTATTCAAACATTTTCTTCATTTCTGAAAACAGATGTTGATAGCTCCTACCAGCCCCGTTTCTGATGACTTGTTTCTACCTCCAAACAGACATGAGGAATCAGAGTTGTCAAATCCTCTGAGTTGAATTCAATTTCTGTGTGTTCAGTGGTACCTTAGTCCCTCTGGGATGCGGACATGACAGAGATGATAGGGAAGAGTGGAAATGAGAAAGAAGTGACAGCACTCTCCTAGCATCCAGAAAACAAAATCTTCAAGCCAAATGAGACAAAACTTTGAAGAGATTAAATAATGACTTGAAACTGATGATATTCAGCAACTAGTAAGCAACTTCAGTGAATACCATGAACAACAAGAAACTGAAGATGGAGAGGAAGAGGTCAGTGCAGTGAGGGTTATCTCCAGGAAGGAAGGGAAATTAATGTCATGCAGGAAAACGGGCCTGGTTTGCTCATGCGTGAAGAAGCAGAGAGGCTTCCTGAGTTGGTCACAGCACTCAAACAGCAGGACTAGGAGGTAACTATAGAGACAAAGAGGGAAGGAACTACAGAATGGCTTAAGTTTTTCAGAATATTCATGACATGTGTGGTAACTATCCTGGCCTTCTAGACCACTCCCCTAAAATCTGTTCCAACAAGGAATTTGTGTGGATAACAAGGAGACTTAAGAGAAAAACAGAAAAGAAAGAGGCCATTTCCCCCACCCTTAATATCCTCCATTTGCAAATTTATCAATAAATATATTTGAGTGTTCATTTTTGCTATATTTGTTCAGGTTTCCATAACAAAATAATACAGAGTTTATTTTCTCAGTTCTGGAGGCTGGAAGTCCAAGATCAAGGTATTAACAGGCAGGTTTCTCCTGAAGCCTCTCTCCTGAGCTTTCATATGGCTGGCTTCTCACTGTGTTCTCACATGGTCTTTTCTCTTTGCACACACAACCCTGGTGTCCTATGTGTGTACAAATTTCTGTTTCTTATAAGGATAACAGTCAGATTGATATATAGAATTCTTGTAAAAATGTATCAGGTAATCAATCTCTCAGTCAAAATGTAGTAATAGGCATACTTGTCTAGCTTTGGAAAAATACAGCAATATTTGTATACTCTACACTGTATAAAGATGTTAACCTTGCTCAATCAAGGAACTAGAATACTATGTACAACTTTCTTGTAGACCCTTTTAAAAATCAGAACTGAGAATTTTATTGTCAGCCAATTATTTTACTTGATATAAAAATACAGAATCCATGAAAATGTGTTTTAAAAAAAGAATAACAGTAAATAGTCTGTGTTTGACTAATGCCAAGCCTAATTTTTCTTGCTATTTATTAGCCAAATAGGCTCACTTATTATTTCAAATCAAATAGGGAAGGAAAATTTCCCATGCACTATTCATTTATGATTTTCAGTATTTTAAAAAGAGCTTAAAGACCTTTTATTTTATACAATTGCCAGTAACCATCTTTATAGTTTTATTGGTATTAATTTCATCCAGCTCATTTAGAATGTCAAGCCACATATGCAACATAGTAATAAAGTTATTATTACTGCATAGAGATATAATTATAAGTAATTTTGATTCTCTCATTTTTGTTCTCTCACTTTCTTCTCATTTCTGCCCATTCTCGTTTTATAAGAATGAAGATGAGTTTACTGACCTTTTGCTAAAGAACATTTAGTATGAAGAAACTGATGAATTCCTCCTGATTGAGGCCTGTGAAACTTATTTTCTAGCTCCATTGACTTTTTCAGAGCAAGCCTGATTATACTATTACAGATAAACCTCAGAATTCAGAGGAGAATGCAAATGATACACAACAGTAAATACTTCAAATAATATTGAGCTCCTTTAGCCAATGAACCATAATTCAATATAATGGTTTCCCCTTTATTAACAATATATCAGAGAATATTTTTAAATGAAAAGAACAAAGGGATTAGGAAAAATGAAATTTCTCATTATTTGTTAAAGATGTGATGACATAGATCATTAAATACAATACAATAAAGTTTTTCAATATTAGGTCAGCAATTTTAAATATGTAGCAAATGTACTCTATGCCCACTAAAGCAATTTGCATATTCCTATAGGCCTCATTAGCCATAATTTGAAGGACTTTGTGAATCTATTAATTTTTACATGAGAGCATACTATCTGGGCCAACGTGGAGATAAGGTATCATTTTTGGAAAATATTTTAGTTCCAAATGTAAAAGATAAAACAGAAAAATAAATGGAAGGTCCTATTTCTAGGACAAATGTTGCCCCAGTGCTTTTTCTACACTCCCTTCTACACTCCATAAAACCTGGAATCTTAAGAGGTAGGAAAAGAAGCTTGTATAGTGGAGAGATGAAATGGTGAAACATACTTTTAGTTCTGACCAGGCTTTTGTGCTGGGAGAGACACAAGTATAGACCATTGAGTTATGCAAATGAAAAACAAAGAATATACTATACAGTGGAAAGGTTGAGAAGTTGGGGCTTTGAGGAACTAAGTTAGCCTGAAAGAGACGATTATGTAATCAGTAAGAGTTGTATCCCTGAACACGGTCTTCTAATTGGAGAATAGTGCTTGCCAACCATTATTTATTCTGGTATATGTTTATTCATGCTGTTTGCTCACAGGTTAGAAGAACCTGAGAATATTGAGATGGTAGAATCGCTGAATAGAAACTACTGTATTAGTCTTGACAAAGCTCCACCTCTAAGTCTAACACATGGCATTATGCAAAAATAATATTCGTAGACACTGAGAAATGTCTAAGTAAAACACCTGCCCTTTTTTTGTAATTTAGACAGAGAAGATATAAGGAGGAGGTTTATTAATGTAGGACTACAGCTTTCTGGAGTGTAACTATTTTGGGAGAAAGGTTCAAACCATACCTCTATGAGGGTGGAATTTGAAAAGACTGGATATTCCTGCTGTCAATCACCCTGAAGAGACAGGCAGATTTGGAGAGTGGGACCAAACCAGAAAGAGAGAATTCCATCCTCTCTCTTGGTGTTGGTTTCATAGAGCTGGACCCAAAGGAATCTACCTCAAGGGTATTCTTACATAGTGGAGGAAATATGCCTCTGATTCAAGAAGACAGGTAGGCGATTGGCAAAACAGCACCCTTTGACCAAGCAAGGCAGTATTATGTAACTGAGCAGGGAAGTAGCTTCAGATGGCCTGGCTGAATGGGACAACCTTTGAAAGGAAGCACAGCTAGTGGCCAATGAGAAGCTGGTCTGGATGGTGCAACTCCTGGGTTGTCACTGGGCTTGTGTTATAGGTAATTAGTAGAAGTCCAAGATGGTAAAGAGAAGAGCAATACTCTCTGAGATTAGCATAGTGGGCACTGATTCAGCAGTAGAAGTCCAGGTGCCAACATGCAAATACTTGTGATGAAAACTCTAATCATGACAATGGTGAGAACTATAGCCCCCACAGAGCTGAGGTCAGCTTTCTGCAGTGGAACAAACAGCCAGACAGTGCTCTGGCATCAGAAGCTCTTGGAGACACAATTCTGGAAAAATATTAGAGGGTCCTGAAGAATCCAGAAGGGAGAGAGTTCATCTACTACAGCGATCCAGGCAAAGAGGGCAGTCTAAGTTCAACTGTTAAATGTGACATCATTGTATTTCCCATTCTGGTGAGACTGCATTACATTTGAAATAAGTAAATCCTATAAGGCCAGAAATTAGGGTAATTCTAATTTCATAGACAGAAATTTAAAGACTATGTAATTTCTTCAAACTAAAAAGGGTAATGCCCAAAATTAGAGCCCAAATCTTCTAACATTCACAGTTATGTTAAGGCACTAGCTGTAATGTTGTCTCAGAAAGTGAATACACAGCAGGCACACACTACATCAGAATTGTGAAAGTATAGCAATCAACATCAATTTGGATTCTATGAATGAGCCCCTAAATTGTCCATGCTTTTCTGTCAGGATTTATTATCTGTTAAGAGATCTAAAACTACAACAGAAAAATATTTCTGTGAAATCCAGTAACACACAGTGGTTAACCATAGCTGAATTTTATAAACTATGATTTGTTGAGTAATTTATGCTTTTCCCCAAACACAGGGGCCTGCATTATTCTGACAGCAAAAAGAGTTTACCTAGCCCCTATACTTTTCCACTGAATCTGCAACATATTTGCTTTACATGGATTCTTAGATGGTTAGGAATTTGAGCCCCCAAACCACTTTGTGCTGAAAAATGTAAAACCTTAGAGCTAAAGGAACTTATAATATCATTTCCCTGGATTCAAATAATATCACACATGTAACAGTTCAGATTCAGCAAAGGACACTGACTGTACTCTTTGGGCAACATCTCAATGTTGCTAAATTTATATTAGTAAATCTGTTAAAAATTATAGTAGCTCATTTAATCCTCCAAAATAATGGCAGAAGGTTAGGGAGACATTAACGTGGAATTTATATGCATATATCCTAGCCCATGCACACACACAATAGTGTGGTGAATGCCTGGGAGGGGATGGTGCAGGTGGAGTGGGTCAATGGGGGAAAGAGGAAAGGGACACATATAATACTTTCAACAATAAAGATAAATTTTTAAAAATGACAGGGGTTAAGCTCTTTGTTCAAGATCATCCAGATGAATGATAAAAGCAGATTTAAAACAGATGTACTTTAACGCCAAGACCAATGTTCTTTTTATAATTATCATGCTTCTTCCATCTGTAACCTTTCTAATATTTAACCATTGTTTCTGTCAAAAATGTTTTCATTCTATTCTAATCTAAATATTACTCATTGCCATTTAAGCATATTAACTTGAAATCTGTTCTTGCAAAGTTTTGAAACAGCTGGTCAGTGTCCTTGGTTTCAGAACTCCCTCACATACAGCGCCTAGAGATAATTAAATCCTTCCATCAGCAATTTCTTCTTATGATTGAGTAAGCCTTTTCAATGATTATTTTAAAATATTTCTGTGCCTTTAAATATCTTGCAGCATCCCCATATCATGTTGACTTTTACAGCTGGATACTGGCACATGATTTTTTTTACAGTTATTTATAACTCCAAGGACTAACCCTTCCCCCATCCACATTATGTTCTTTAATCAACTGTCTTCTATTTAATGCATAAGCAGCTTGTTCTCCCATTGAGCATTTTTGAACTCATTGAGTTTCATTATGTTTTCTGTGACCATTTTCTCCAATTTGCCAAGAAGCTGTTTCTATTTCTAAGGAGCAATGCAGATCATTTTCCATCCTGGTAATCCTTTGCCTCTTCTATTTTAGTGCATGTCTTTACTTGAGAAGCACCTGCTATGGGATAAATTTTGTATGCCAACTGGAACCCCCCCAGAAAATAAATTCATATATTGACGTGCTAACTGCCACAATCCTTAGAATGTGATTATAGTTAAAAATCAGTATGTTTAAAGGCAAGTTAGGTTAGATAAAGTCTTTGGAGTAGGCTCTAATCTAATGACTGTGCCCCTATAAAATGAAGAAATTAGGTCACAGACACATGTACACAGTTTAGACCATGTGAAGACACATGGGAGTGGATTGCCATTTGCAAATCAAGGAGAGACACCTTAAAGGATATCAACACTGCCAATATTTTGATTTCAGACTTTTAAACTTCCAGAACTGTGAGAACATAAATTTCTGTTGTGTAAGCCCTCCAACCTCTGGTACTTATTATGGAAGCCCTAGGAAACTAATACAGCTCCCTAGGATAAGTGTCCTTTCACTAACTATATTATTTACTAGTGGCTCGGTGCATGAAATTTA
Source organism: Lasiurus borealis (assembly GCA_004026805.1). Taxonomy (NCBI): domain Eukaryota; kingdom Metazoa; phylum Chordata; class Mammalia; order Chiroptera; family Vespertilionidae; genus Lasiurus; species Lasiurus borealis. The sequence goes on from PVJN01016637.1 coordinate 26,647, forward strand.
TACACAGGGAGGGGTGTTCCTTAGACTGGCCTGCACCTTCTCCAATCTGGGATCCCTCAAAGGATTTCCTACTGCTGGTTTACAGAGATCAGGTCTAAACCAGTAGTTGGATATCCCTCTCAAAATCAGGACTGCTGGCTCCAGCCACTCACCTGCCTACCTGATTTCCCTTAATCACTCTGCCTGCCAGCCTGCTAACCCCAACTGCCCCCCTTGTTGGCCTGCTCACCTCCACCTTCTCTCTCCCATGACCTGATTACCTCCAACTGACCCCCACTGATGGCATGTTCACCTCTAACTGGCACCCCCAATGGCCCTGCCCCCCTCAAGCCTGATCACCCACAACTGCCATCCCATCCTGGCCTGATCACCCCTGGAAACCTAAGCTCCTTTTTTTCTTTTTCAGCACCTCCTTGAGCAGTGGCCAGGATGGCTGGAAGCAAGTATCTAGGATTTATTTATCTTCTGTGAAACTTTGTAGCTTGATCAGAGGCCAGGGCCGGCCAGAGGGGACAGGAAGCTTGGCTTCCTCCATCACCGGGGGCAACCCAAATCTCCTGCTCACTCCAGTTCTGTGGCCACTGCCATTTTTGTTGGGATTTATTTATCTTCTATAATTGAAACTTTATGGCCTTGAGCGGAGGCCCATCTTGGTTGGGTTAATTTGTATACTTGCTGCTGATTGGCTGATGGGCATGGATTGTGGGCATAGTGGAAGTATGGTCAATTTGCATGTTTCTCTTTTATTTGTGTAGATTATGTTAAGAACCCCACATATACTAGTATTATGTATGCTTCACAATGAAAAGGGCACGTCACCCTAAAACTGCTTCAACTCAATCCATAAGCAGGCAAAAGACAGTCCTTTGTAGTGAGGCATTCTATAAAATAACTAAGCAGTGCTCTTCAAAGTGTCAAAGTCAAGCAAGGAAAGAAAGACTGACAATTGCCACATAATGGAGGAAACTAAGGACACATGACCACTAACTACAATGTGGGATTCTGGGTTGGATCCTGGAAAAGAGAAAGAATGTTACTGGAAAACTGGTTAAGTTACATAAAGTCTGTTCTTTGGGTTTTTTTTTTTTTAAATTTTTTTGCATACTATATTGTTTATTAAACTTAAGATTATAACAACATTTTGGGTGTGGTTATATCATGCACGTATTCTTGGTTGAAAACCTCTTCAAGGTATTCTTTAGTTAATAGGACTGTACCAACAAAACTGTACTTGATAAAATATTATTGTTATGCAAGATATGAACACTAAGAAAATCTGGGCAAAAGGTATATGCAAACTTTCAGTTCTTTCTTTCCAATACTCTTGTAATCCTAAAATGTTTCAAAATAAAAAGTAAAATAACAACAAATACATAGCAATCTATACTAATGAAAGCCTAGGTGGCCCTCACACATGACATCATCACAAGATGGCCACCACAAGATGGCTACATGCACAGCAGAGTCAGGGCCCAGTGGCCACTCCACGCAATGAGGCATAAGAGTCCCATGGCTCTGTGCAGCATGGAGGAGGCCAGTCCCAGCATCTCTGCCACCTCATGCAGAGGAGGCAGGTCCCAGAGAAGGAGGTGGTTTGCAGCAGGGAAGGGCAGTTGTGGGTGATCATGATAGCAGGGGAGGGCAGTTGGGGGTGATCAGGCTGGAAGGGGAGCAGTGAGGCATCAATCAGGCCAGCAGGGGGAGATCAGGCAGGCAGGTGAGCGGTTAGAAACCAGTGGTTCCGGATTGTGAGAGGGATATCCAACTGCTGGTTTAAGCCTGTTTTCTGCAGTCAGACCTGCAGTCAGACATCCCCCGAGGGGTCCTAGATTGGAGAGGGTGCAGGCCGGGCTGAGGGACACCCTCCCATGCATGAATTTTGTGCACCGGGCCTCTAGTGTGTTATAATATAACTATATTTTAAATTATATATTTTAAATACATATTATAAAATAATATATGATATATACAGAATTACTGAACCAGTAAGTAATCACCAGGAGAGTAAATCTACATAATTAAACACTGAAGTATCTTCTGAGATAAGCTGTATATTAAAGAAAAGGAAGAGTATCTAATATTTATTGATAATTATTATTGCATGCATTTAATCCTCACACATTACTCTCTTCTGTAAAATGTTACCATATGATTCAACAGGTAGAGAAATAACATCTTTACCAGTATTTCAATATTAAGGTTGGACAGAACAGAAGTGAAACCTCCCAAAGACAGGGCCATTGTAACTACCATCTGTCCAGGAGTAAACACGTATAATCAAAGTCAATTAAATTTGATTTGTGCAACATATTCTTCTTGGGAACAACAAAAGAAGAGATTCTTTAAAAGACACATGGAGAACAGGCCCAGCTTTAGAAGGGCTGTCATTAGCTAATCGCAGATAGTGCCAAGAATTTAGAGGCAGTTGACTTAGGAAATGAACCTCAAAACTCTTCCAATACAGAAAAGAAAGTAGCAATCTTTTGACTACCAGAAGTCAAATGACTTATTGTTTTTGATTTTAATTTCCTCTGATCCCTTGAAAATGGCAAAGGGAAACTATCAAGCTTTATAAGACTCTAATTGAAAATAAACATTTTCCTACTTTTGAGTGGAATTAAAGCTGGAAAAAACTGAATAGCTTCAAGGTGAGGAATGAAACAGAAAGCACCATCAAGAAGCCTGCAATGAGGGTATTTGAAAACCATTCTGTTTGCTGAATTGTCAGCCATGCAAGCACTTAGAGGCAATTACAACCCTAGAAAACAAATAAAAAGTGTGTAAGTAGGCACTCTGATACTTCTTCCTAATTATAGGGTTTACGAGCTGGATTCTAAAAACACAAATAGAGGCAATGCGAACAATAGTAACCCTGAAATGAGGTTATGAAGCTTATTAACTTTACATAATTACACAGCTGTGACAGGTTGAAGAGACCCCTGCCTGAAGTACAGTTCCTCTCCTTTCACTATTAGAGCAAGGGTGCTACCTTTTTATTTTAGCTTTTTAAAAAATACACTTTAGTTTGAATCATATGGAACTGCCAATATTTGACCTGCAAAAATGTCAATTTCATATTCTGAGTTACAATATGAAGATCTCCTTCATCTCCTTTGGGTTTCTCAATGGCACAGAATTATTTTATAGAGCTTTTAAAACATTGATATCACAAATTATAAGCTGTAAATAATAGAGGGTGCTAATGAAAGGCTTATGCAATAAACAAAGTTCACCTACCTAAATAGAAAAGCTATTTTTTTAATATCTAATTGTAACTGCAAATCAGCTGAATGTTTGCAGTTGATAAAGAATGATTACTGCCTGACCTGCATGGCTCAGTAGTTGAGCATAACCTATGAACCTGGAAGTCATGGTTTGATTCCAGGTTAGGGCACATGTCCAGGTTTCGGGCTCCATCTTCAGTGTGGGGCATGCAGGAGGCAGCCAATAAATGATGTTCTCTCATCATTAATGTTTCTATCTCCCATTTTCTCCCTCTCCTTTCCTCTCTGAAATCAATAAAAATATGTTTTAAAAAAGAATGATTATTTACTCTTCCTCTTGATTTGTTTGTACAAAGCTTTGGAAAGCCAGGAGTGTTAGAAATCTCTGACTGTATTTATACAAAGAATGAAGAGAGGGAGAGAGGAAGAGATGAAGAGAGGGAGGGAGGGAGGAAAGCGGAGACTTGTAATTACTATTTTATATCCAGAACTTACAAATGCAAAAAATTTACTTTCAGTTTTTTTAGATGTAAGAATGAAAATCTAGAACAACAATGGAAATCCACAAGAAACATGTGGGTTAATTCTCCAGTATGTTTTAATTTATTAATAATGAGAACCTGGGAGAATCAAGATGGCAGAATAAGGTATACATTTGTACGAGCTGCCTCTCACAACCACACCAAAAATACAACTAAAAGACAAAATGACTACCCCCCAGAACCATGGGAAAGCTGGCGGAGTGGAAATTCTACAACTAGAAGGAAAGAAAAAGGTGCATTGAGATCTGGTAGGACATGCAGAGGCTCAGAAAGGCAGAGGTACAGAGATGCATGTGAATCAGGCTGGTGAGCACTGTTTTTTGTTGTTGTTGTTTGTTTGTTTGTTTGTTTGTTTTGCTTTTTTTCAATTGGGAGGAAGTTACAAGTTCCGGACTCTCTGAACTCCAGTTTCTGATGAGATTCTAGGGACCCAGAATCATACAAGGAGAAACTGGACTGTCGGCCATCAGGTCTGAAAGAGAGGGTGGCTTTTTGGCAGAGGTGGGCACAGGAATCATTGATTACTGTGCTGGGGCACAGCATGGGGGGCACAGAACATAATGCAGAAACATGGAGATGCAGAGAGGGCTGACTAGCAGTCATCACTGTTTGCCAGGCCCTAGCATAGTGATATTCTGAGACCCCTCCCCCCCCACCCAATTTACAAATCAACCAAACTGTGCACAGCGACTTTTGCATATGAATGGCCTGCCCTCTAGCAGCTTAACCTAATAAATTGCAACTGGGTCAGACAACTCCAAAACTTCCAAACTCTAAGCAAAGAGGGGGAATCTGCAGATCTCCCTGTAGCTCCTGCTGGGTGGCCACAGACAGTAGCTGACTTGCACCTCCTTGGAGATCCAGTAACAGTATACCTAGTGGTTAGTGTGAGACAACACCATATTTCAACTCCTCATAAACAGAAGTGACACACTCAAGAGGCAGACTCAGTGAGCACCAAAGCCCCACTGAAGCAAGTCCTGCCCTATAGGGGTGTCTCCAGCACAGCAGTTCTTCCATTATAGCCACAGTTAATCCTCACAGTCATTTGGCCTGGAGGTCAATTCCTCACAGTGTACCAACAGCAATCAAGGCTTACTTACAACAAGACTATGTACACAGCCCACAAAAGGGTGCATTGCATCAAGAGTGTTCACCTCAGGTGATTGGGGAGAAAGAGCTACTGGGCCATAAAGGACAACTAGCACACAAAGCCACTCTATCAACACAGGGAAGTAGCCAAAATGTGGAGACAAAGAAACATGTCATGATTGAAAGAAATGGAGATAAGCAAACTACTGGACATAGAGTTCAAAACCACATTTATAAGGATACCCAAGAATCTTCCACAAACTGCCAAGAAACTTAGATCTCTAAGAAACTTAGTGAGACCTTCAAGGATCCTAAGGAGAATGCCAAAAAAATGGAAAAGGACTAGTCAGAAACTAAGCATACACTGTTTGAAATAAAGAATAATATACAGAAATCCAACAGCAGACTAGAGGACCCCAAGAATCAATCCAAAAATTTGAAATATGAGGAAGCAAAAAACACCCAACCAGAAAAAAAAAGGAGTCCAAAAATGTGAAGATAGTGTAAGGAGCCTTTGGGACAACCTCAAGCATACCAACCTCAGAATTATGGGAGCTCTAGAAGAAGAGAGAGAGAGTAAGATACTGAAAACCTATTTGAAGAAATAATGACTGAAAACTTTCCCTACCTGGTGAAAGAAATGGACTTACAAGTCCAGGAAGCTCAGAGAACTCCAAACAAAAGGAATCCAAAGAAGACCACATCAAGACACATCATAATTAAAATGCCAAGGGCAAAAGACAGAGAGAGAATCTTCAAAGCAGCAAGAGAAAAACAGTTAGTTACCTACAAGGGAGTACCCATACGACTGTCAGCTGATTTATCCACAGAAATTATGCAGGCCAGAAGGGAGTGGCAGGAAATATTCAAAGTGATGAATAGCAAAAACCTACAACCAAAATTACTCTACCCAGCAAAGCTATTATTCAGAATTGAAGGGCAGATAAAGAGCTTCGCAGACAAGAAAAAGCGAAAGGAGTTCATCACCACCAAACCAGGATTATATGAAATGCTGAAGGATATTCTTTAAGAAGAGGAAGAAAAAGGTAAAGATATATGAAGAACAAAGTGATAACAAATACATAACTATCAACAAGTGAATCTAAAAATCAAATGAATAAAAATCCAATTAATTGAATAAACTGGTGAATGTAATAGAATCAGGGGCATAGAAAGGGAATGGACTGACAATTCTCAGGGGAAAGAGGGTGTGAAGGGTGTGAGAAGAGATTGGACAAAAATCTTACACATATGGATGAGGACAGTGGCGTGGGGTGAGGGTTGGGGAGTAGGGACTCATGTGAAGAGGAGCTATGGAAGGAGAGGAGGGAGAGGAACATCTGTAATAAACTGAACAATGAAGATTTATTTTAAAAAAATAATGAAAACCTGTGCATGAACTCCTGTGTCAGGCAAGCATTTTATCTTGAAAAGCCATTATGTACTTGGCAGATTTTTTCTCATGTATGCCAAAGAGAGCTTTCTCTAGGAAGTTGCATTCAAAAGAAGCACTCCAAAGTTCTTCAAGGCTTCAGGCAGCACACCGCAGGACATCATAAAAGCTCACATTTATTTAGTGCTTGCCATGTTTGCTGTTCTAGTGCTTTAAATATATTAGCGATTTAATCCTCACAATGATTTAAAGAGGATGATAGTGTTTACTCCATTCAGTAGAGAAATGAAAGGCATCAATAGATTATTTGCCTAGAATTACACACTTGTAAAAAGCAGAGACTGGGCTGTATTCAGGTGGTCTCTCCCCAGAGGAGGTGCTCAGACTCACAACTCTCCAGTTTCACATGGTAGATCATGCCAGCCAACCTGCTATAATGCATCCACAATTATATTCTAGAATTATGTAACCCAATTGTGCATTATTTTGATACTAGAGGCCCAATGCACAACATTTGTGCAGGGGTGGGGGGTGGGGCAGTGTCCCTTAGCCCAGCCTGCACCTTCTCCAATCTGGGACCCCTCAAGAATGTCCAACTGCCCATTTAGTCTGATACCACCAGATCAAACCTAAATGGGTAGTCAGACATCCCTCTCACAATCCAGGACTGCTAGCTCCCAACCGCTCGTCTGCCTGGCTGTCTGTCTGCCTGATTCCTCCTAACTGCTTCTGCCTGCTAGCCTGATCACCCACTAACCACTCCGCTTCTGGACTGCCCTCCCCTGCTGGCCTGGTTGCCCACAACTGCCCTGCCCTGCCATCCCGGTCGTACCTAACTGCTCTCCCCTGCAAGCAATGTACCCCCCCAACTGCCTTCCCCTACAGATCTGTGCCCCCCTCCATTGCCCTTCTCTTCAGGCTTGGTTCCTCCCAATTTCCCTCCCCTGCAGACCTGGTCCCCCCAACTGCCCTCCCCTGCAGGCCTGGTTGCCCACAACTGCCCTCCCCTGCCAGCCATCTTGTGATGGCTATCTTGTGTCCACATGGGGGTGACCATCTTGTGTGTTGGAATGATGATCAATTTGCATATTACTTCTTTATTATATAGGATGTATAGTAAGGTTAGTAGCACCTTCTTAAATGTTCTTTGATTAAAAACAAAACAAAACAAGTCATACGTTTATAACTTCAGGGTTTATTGCAAATTCATTGTATAAAAATGCTTATAGCCAAAACCATTTTTGGCACAGTGGATAGAGTGTCAGCCTGTGAACTGAGGGGTCAAGGGTTCGATTCTGGTCAAGGGCACATACCTTGGTTGCCGGCACATCCCCAATGGGAGGTGTGCAAGAGGCAGCTGATTGATGTTTCTCTCTCATCAATGTTTCTAACTCTCTATCCCTTTCCCTTCCTCTCTGTAAAAAATCAATAAAATGTATTTTTAAAAATGTTTTTAAAAATTCTTATAAAAAACATAGAATGGCTCATTAAATGTGGACTGTTTCTAAATGAAACAATTAGCAAGCAAATGACATTAGAGTTTATAATTTTTTTAATTTATATGATTGGGTTTTGTGTTTGGAAACTAATTAATTGAAATCATTTATAGGTATAACCATTTAACAAGAATTAGTTGAATCTAAGTTTTATCAAATAAGTGAATATGAATTGAGATGTTTTTATTTTAATTGGAACTATTCCATTGTTCTGGAATTCATTTGTTGAGTAATGTCAAGGGCAAAAAAAAATTATCTCTAATAAGTGTGGTCATTGTAATTGGATTTCCTAATACAGAACTAGTTGGAGAATAATGATGCTTTATAGGAAACATACACTAGTAATATGAATAGGAACCATCCCTGTGGTAGTTTTGAATCCAGTTTTGATGAAGTGTAAAATTGGAATAACAGGTTTAGCATATTTAATGCACATGAATAATTTGGATTATTGCATCCAAGACACAATTGCATGTTTGGGAAAGGAAGTTTGGAACCCCATCAGGTTGTGTTATTACACAGTCACCTAGAGTGCTACAGTAGTCTCATAATTGGTCTCCCTAATTTCATGTTATTCCCCACCTGTAGTCTATTCTGAATACAGCAGCCAGTAAAACTTAAGTTATTAGGTACCCTCCTGAAGTGTACCATCACAGGAAGAATCCTATATAATAAGGATGTAATATGCAAATGGTCACTATGCTGTGAAGCATAACAACTGACCATGTAACGACTGGATCATGGATCAGCAGAAGGGTGTGGCAATGAGCTACAAGCAAGCAGTGGAGAGCTATAGGAGGGGGCAAGCTATAGGGAGTGAGGGGGGTAAAGGGAGCTACAGGAGGGCAGGGTAGTGAGCAGAGAGCTACAAGAGGGCGCACTACTGGCTACAAGCGGGTAGTGGACAGCTCCAGGACGGGGCAGGGCAGCAAGCTATGAGGGGGGACAGGTAGAGAAGGGGCTGGGGGGCCTCCAGGAGGGCAGAGTAGCAGGCTGAGAGCTACTGGAGAGCGGCAGCGAACTACTGGCACATGGATTCAGGCGCAGGGCTACTAGTAAAATATAAAAGCCTTACCAGTGCCAACAAGGTCCAGGTTCCTTTCTGTTCTAGCCACACTGGCCTTATTGTCAGCCCTCACACTTGCCACAGGGAATCCCATCACTGAGCTTTGCACCTGCTGTCCCTTCTGCCTGAAATATTATTTCCAAAGAATCTCAAATGGCCATTACTCTCACTTCACCCAGTGCTCAAATGTTACCTCCTCAGAGACCTTGCCTATCCACCCATCACAGTCACTCTCACGCCATCTCAACATACTCTCCAGGCAATTGACCCATTTTATTTCTCACGTTTCATTGTGTGAGAGCATGTACCATTTGTTTATTGTTTGTTTGTGTCCTGTCTTCCCAATAGAAAATAAATGCATTTAGGAACACATTTATTTTGGGAGGTGGGGTAGGCAAGGGCCCAGGACAATGTTAGGTATATAATAGACATTCTCTAAATGTTTTTGGAATAAATGAATGAATGAATCTGAAAAACTGAGGGAAAGTTTATGAATGAATAGCCCATTTGGTTTACAGTGAAATGCCAGAATTAGAATAAAGAAGAAACTTTCATCTGAAAAACAGTTTGCAGATTCATTAAGTTCTATTTGAATAACCACTTTTCAAAATCCCATAGAACATTGGGGAAAATAAGTGGGTTCCTGAAAAATAATAAAGGGAGACTTTTAGTATTTTTTTTCTACTACCCATGGAGAATTTTGTTTTAATTCCACATATATTTAATTTTACTGTTAAATATCTATGTTTCTTTTAATGTCTACATTAGCAGTATATCCTTACAATGCTATGATAGCATTACATAAGCTAGGTTGTAATGCTTGATGCTTAAAAAAGCAGGTAAAAAAGATTAATCATGCTTTAAAATAAAAGATAAATTGGATTTTTTTTATTACTAGTTTGTTTTGAATCCCTCTTATCAGATGCTTCACTAGCTTGAGTTTAATTCTAAGTATATGTACACCTCATTTAGAGGATAGGAAGAAGGGACGGTGTGCACATGCCTAGATAGGTGCTTTAAGAGAATTAGTGCTAATGCAAGTCACATGACATGGAGTCTCCATGGAGGTGCACCACAGTGGCAGTCGTTCCTTCATCCTCCATGAAGAAATCACTTTCCTCCATGGTTCCTTCTAGACACTACTCTTAACTGTCAAACATCCTGCCCTTTCTGCAGTGATGTGCATGTTTCCCCTTAAAATGCAAGGGACTTAGATCAACCTGTAATTTCCCAATGTTATCTTCTCTTTTCAAGAATATCATTTAGAGGGCACTTAGGTCACTATAAAACCCACATTAAAACATCCAAAAAGATACTCTTGCTTTGCAAAAAAAGTTCACCAGAGTATAAGACACATGATGAAGAGAAAGAACACTGCTGACCAAACTAGGTGTTACAGAACTCGCTCAACTCAGAATAGAACAATGGGGCTATGGCTGTCTGGCCATGAGTGTGTGGTAGTCTGCCATAGCTCTCTTTGGCTGAGAGTTCATGGAAAGAGCACATATTAACAGTGTGCTGTAATTTTGTTTTAATTACAAAAATACTTCAAAGATAAACAGTGTTAAAATGAATCGGTGCTATGCAGGGAAGCATGAAACGTGCAATATATTCAGAAAGAGGTGATAATTATTTCACAAATGAGGAAACAAATTATGTAAAGTTTTAAAAAAACTGAATTGTGGAGAAAATGAGGTAAGGCACAAACACAGGCATCCATATAATAATAAACATTTACTTATGTATGTGTAAGAGGGGAATATTTAATCAATACCTGAATTTATAAACTCAACATGTAAAAATGAGAAGATATTGTTTTTCTACCTCGAAGAGCTTGCAATCTAGCATGAAAAACAGATGTGCAAATAAACAATATATTGACTTTTATTAGAGCTGTCTGAAAAATACTATGGGAACATGGAGGTCGAAGACATCAAATTCTTCTGGATGCATCAAGAACATCTTTAGTAAAGACTACCAAGAAAGATCCTAAGAGGATGAGTGTGAGCAATTAGGTAAATTGGACACAGGCCTTTCCAGGCTGAAGAAATAGTATGTGCCAAGGTAAGAAGCAAAATGGTACATTCAGGTGACTGCATGTCACTAAGTATAACAGAGGTCATATAATAAAAAGGCTTTATGTACCACGCTAAGTAGGAGCTTGGTCTTCTTCTTGAGTAAAACGGGAAGTTATTGCAATATTTTAAATAAAGGAATGCTATGATCATATTTTCAATTCAACTGTAGCAGAGTGTAAAGCAATGCTGCCTTCTTCCCTTCCCTGAGAATCTGGGACAGACAATACCCTAAAGTTCCTACAGAGGAGAGAGTAAACCATGAATGAATGTATAAGTTAGTACTTTACAGATGTCTCTTTTCTTTTATCTGTGGTAATAAAGCAATCTTAATTTTATAGCTAACCTAGGCAAAGGGTGTTTTTGTGCAACAATCCAAAAACCAGCGTTTTAATAATTCAATGGTAATTAATATTAACACTTGTTATTAGATTTCTTATGTAATTCTGATTTCCACCCATAAATAACCTCCAGCAGAATCTAGTAAAGGTCAGGAAATCTCAATAAAACATCACAAAGAATAAGTTATATGTGAGTACATTGTCTTAAAGTGGGAGAATAACGAAGGTTCAATTTCCTGAAAGGAGATGAAAATTATAGTTCGGAACACATTCTCATTCACTTACTGTGTAAACCTCAACAAGTGGTTCACACTCTCAATTTCACTCCCTTCAGGCAAAGTGGGAATAATTACACTACTCTCTCGCTATGCAGAACTATTTCCCAAACCAAATGAAAAACATGCTTATCAATAAAAAGTACAAAATATCCATCTATATGACATTCCTGGTCTAGGTTATGAAGATCTGCTCAACATACCAGTGCACATAATATGAGATGGAGTAAAAAGTGTAAACCTGTCATGAGACTGTCATAAATCCAATACTAGTGCATATTTAATCATCAATTATAAGCTATTTTTAAATATTTAAAATGTGAATTTGATAATTTAAAGACATCTCTTCCCCCAGATATTCATCAAGTAGCAAAATAAAAATTTGAAATAAAATTCCTTGTCCTCTAGAGTCCAACTAAGTGTAATATTACAGTCATGAATCTGATAAAAAGAAAAAAAAGGGAGATGGCATAAAAGGATGGGGAAAAAAGAAGAGGAAAATGACAAAGATACCCAGGACAACAGACATAACCCAGGACCCTTCCAAACACAAAAACTTTACAACTCGCCCCCCCTTAAAGATGTACCATAAATCCAGGTACTCATCAGGTAAATCCCTGGACTCTTCCCCCAGCCCAGCCAAAATGAAATCGGTGAGAGTACAAAGTTGCTGGACAGGTAAATGCCAGCTGTATGTTGTTTGCTGCTGATGGCTGGAGAGCTTGAGGAAAACGGCCAACAGAAGGAAGGTGGAGAAGTAGTTCACAGACAACTAGTGACTGTAAGGTTGTGCCTCAAAGTGAAATACAAGATTGTCATGAATGATGTAGTAAACCCTTCTGTGATGGTGTTGAATCTTGTCCTTCAGAAGGTATGTTGAAGTCCTACCCCTGGTACCTGTGAATGTGACCTTATTGGAAATACTGGAGAGTCTCTACCGGTGTAATAAAGGTAAGATGAGACCATTTGAGTGGGCCCTAATTCAACATAACTGGTTCATTAGAAGAGGTAAATTCTATGTGAACACAGAGACACATGAAGCAAATAAAAAGGGACTGCCAAGGATTGTTGGCAAACACCAGAAGCTGAAAGAGGGGAGGAAAGATTCTCCACTAAGGGTTTTGCACTGGTTCTCAACCTGTCTAATGCCTCGACCTCATGTTGTGGTGACCTCCAACCATAAAATTATTTTTGTTGCTACTTCATAACTATAATTTTGCTACTGTTATGAATCGTAATGTAGAGATTTTTACATTACTATAACATAAACATTACATCACAAAACACAGATATTTACATTGATTCATTAACAGTAGCAAAATTACAGTTATGAAGTAGCAACAAAAATAATTTTATGGTTGGGGGTCACCACAACATGATGAACTGTATTAAAGGGTCGCGGCATTAGAAAGGTTGAGAACCATGTTTTAGAGAAAACATGGCCCTGCTGACATCTTGACTTTGGACATCTAGACTCCAGACTTGTGAGACAATAAATTTCTGTTTTTTAAGCCACCTCGTTGTGGTACTTTCATAGAGAGCCCTAGAAATCTAAAATACCCTCTTATGCAAATTCATCTATCTACCTTTCTCTCTATTTATTACCATCAAAATACCATTCCAAGTAAAGCTGGTGCATTTGTAAGTACTATACAACAGAATCCAACCAATCTCTGTCCAGCCCTAAACAAATTCAAACAGGTCAAATTGCTCTCTTTTTAATAGGCTGTTATGTTTTCTCCCTATGCATTTACATAGCTTCAGTATTAAGGTCTCCTCTTGCTATACACAGTAGAAGGATGGTTTCACATCAAAATAAAAAAAGAACTCATAACTAATCATTTACATTTGTTGACTAATTATATTTTAACTAGAAAGCATTCATACTAAATTGCTACAACTGAAAATTGTTATGATCTTTTTCTTGCCTCTATAATTATAGAATGAAAGGCTTTTCTCCTCAATAAAGGAATTTCAGGCATCTGCCTATTCAACTGACACTTGAAGAAGTCTGGCTTAAAATCTGTAAAAGACCTTAAGACAGTTAATCAATAAAGAAGACATTTATGAGGGACCTCCATCTCCTCGTGCTGAGCTGTATGCTTCCAAAGATGCAGACATGGGTCAGGTCTCTGGCACCTTGAAAGGACTGCCAATCAACTGGGAGGGGGTTGGTATTCAAAAGGCTGGGACCAGCAAGTTTCTAAATTCCACAGCAGAAAAACAGGAACCAGACCCCGAAAACAGAAAGTGAGGCCCTGTTGCCACCTGGTAGAGTTCAGACAGCTTGTAATTTCGTGTTTACCCACACTTCTTGCATATCTTTTCCAGCTATTTTTTTCTCCAGCTCATTATTCAGAACCCCTGGGACAAGGTCAGGACATGCAGGTGGGCTGATGGAAGCACTGAACCCTTTGCATCTCTTATGGTGCCTACTGGGATATAGGCAGAGAGAGCAGGTTTAGACTGCTGAGCCCAGCACTCAGGGGAGAGGGTTTATCTTTTCTCCCTGCTCTAAACCCAAAACTGCATTCCCAATTTGGGATTACAACTCAGCCAGAGCTAATCCCACAGCTCAGAACTCACTGATAAAGACAGAAGACCCAAATTAACATCTATCTATCTATCTATCTATCTATCTATCTATCTATCTATCTATCTATCTATCATCTATCTATCTATCCTATCTATATCTATTTATCTACCTACCTATTGTCAGTTCTCATTATTTACAAATTCTGTATGTGCAAAATCAACCACTCCCTAAAATTTATTTGTAACGGCAAAATCAATACCCACAATGCTTTTGCGATCATTCACACCACATGCTCAGAGTGGCAAACCCCACAGGCTTGACCCAGGCTGAGGTTGAACAAGGCAGCACTCTGCTTTCCTCTTTCAACTCTCGTACAACAAATAAGTGTCTTTTTAGTCCTCTATTTAGTGTCGTGTCTTTTTTACATTTTTTTGTGCTCTTTGTTGGTAATTTTGCTGCTGATAATGGCTCCCAAGTGTAGAGCTGAAGTGCTGTCTGGTTCCTCTAAGCACAAGAAGGCTGTGCTGCGCCTCACAGAGAAAATATGTGTTAGATAAACTTCCTTGCAGGCATGAGTTATAGTGTTTTGCGTGAGGTCAGTGTCAATGAATCAACAATAGATATTAAATAAGGTGTCTTTAAACCAAAACAAACATAAAACCAGGTTGTGTATTGATCGGTTGATGAACATGCTGTGACCAGAGGCTTGCAGGAATCTAAACCTGCATTTCCCCTAGGAGCAATTAGTACTCACCAATTCAGTGTCTGCAGCAACTTTATAGAACATAGTTATCACAAACGACAAGAAGAGATTCTCTCTTGTTCTTCCTACATATATATGTGGGTATGTGTGTGTGTGTGTGTGTGTGTGTGTGTGTGTGTGTATTATGTATACACAAACTTGAATATATGTTAAAATGACTATATAAACACATATATAAATACATATATGTATATATTTATATTGCTATACATATGCTATATTACATTATGTTACATTTTTTTCACTTTCCTGAGTCTTGAATAAATGAAAGTCAACAAAACAAATATGGCTCCAGCTTTCATGGGCCTTGAAGTCTAGTAAAGGAGTAAAACATTCACCAGTGAGCTCTTTGGGGCTGCTAAATCAAAAGCCACAGTCTCTCTAATCAGCTTCATCAGTGGTAACACTTAATGTGTTGATCTTCACTGTTTAATTCCTCTCTCTCTTTCTTCCTCAACTGGCTCTGAAATAGGGCAAGGAAGAAAAGTGTTGTAGGGGAATGTAAACTCAGTGGAGCAGGAATCTTTGCTTATTTTACTCTGAACCTCCAGCTTCTAACACAGGTATCTCGCACATAGTGAACACTCAATAAATGAATAAATTTATTGGTCCACTAAACACACCAGCAGTTGGTACCTATAAGAAAAGGGAGCAGAAGAAAAGTGCAAAATAAAACTTCAAAACAGATACACTTATAATTGCTCTAATTCCTGTCCCTTTGCTAAGCATTTTTGAATGTGTGCTGGCAGTCAAAAAGTTACCCCATAGCTCTGGTGATGAGCAAGCAGGTAGGTCCTCTAAGAGTGGACATTAGTAAATGACCCTCCAAAACACTTGGCTAGTTTACTTTTCTTTGTGTCTACCTAATTCCTTTATATTCTCCAATCAACAAATGTATTCAGTTTTTAGTTCTCAATCAATTTGGCCTGCATAACCAGCAATAAAAATATTTTAAGCACTTTACTTGAAATGATCAATATCATAAATGAAAAAAATTCATCCATATTTTGTTTTTTAAATTCATAACTCTATAATTACTAAATGCAATATTTATATCACCCCAGCTATTAATCTCAATATAGGATTAAAGAAAGTATTCCCCCATCCAATTATGCAAATGGTTAAAAAAAATTTAAAGGGAAAATAATTTTTCAATTGACTGCAAATATATTTTAATGCACGCATCCCAAGGTATTGGAAACACCAACTGGATGAGAAGAGGCAATTTGGCCATGTGCCATTTTGCTACTAACTAAAAAAGCTAAGGACTGCTCTGCAAATCTCCTAAATAAAAAAGCAATCTAGTTTCTGGCAAGGAGATCAGCAATGGCCATTTCATATAAATGAATCTGTCATGATTTCATTTGTGCACAAGCTCGATCATCCAAAATAAAAGAAACAGCAGGCTGTGGCATGACTTTTCTTTATCTGCTTTTGATAGACTGTTTCTCCCTTTCCTGCTCCAAATGATGGCTGCCATTGATGAAAAACTGTACTGTGAAATTGCAAGAAAATTATTCTCAATTTTAATAGCCAACTAACTTACCAGAGAGAAATTGTACCTTTTATTT
>PVJN01016638.1:0-41922 GCA_004026805.1 Lasiurus borealis
TAATAGGTAACTTTTGAGAATATCATTCTGGCTACAGTGTGGAGAACACTGATTGGAGGGGGAGCAGTTGGGTGCAAGAGAAGTCACTTAGGAGCTATTCGGGAACTAAACAGAAGGACTTTGTGATGGATGGAATATAGCCACAGGGAGTAGAAGGTATCAGGATAGCTCCTAGGTTTCTGGCATGAGCCACTGGGCAGATGACAGCCCTATTCACTGAGACTGGGAAAAGGGCCAGTTTTGAAGAGAAAGGTCACATCTTGTCACCAGAAGTAGTTTCCATTTATATAATGGTAAACTGTGAATTCTGTGTACAAAGGTAGCAGGAAATAATAAAAATACATCCCAATAACCCAAACTGCACATCTGGAATAAGAATCAGCCCTAGGTCTCCTGACTTATGAAGTTCCTCTGATAATCATCACTGGAAGTTAAAATAAAATCTCCCTATGGACACTTAGCTTCAACATGTGTGATATGGAGCTCAAATAAATCTGAAAAGTCAGTTTGTATTGATTGGATGTATGTAGGAAATAAAGTTGTTTAAAGTACACTGGCTTGGTAACAGGACAGGTAGTGTGGGGCTGGTGTGTGTAATAGTTTCACACCTTTTGAAAAGATAAACTAAATCATCAACAAGAAAACTTGTAACTTCACTGAACCAGTGGCCTTTCTAAGAAACTGCTGAATTACCAGCAGAGTTATGGCTTATTATGCGCCTTTTCTCCAGCCTCCATTCTCTGCCACAATCACAACTACTATAAACAGTTTCCATTGAGTCTGAGAACCTTGACTGTCAGACTTGATCATACAGTATGTCTTAGGAAGGAAAACTTATGACCTAATAGTAGGTTCAAAATGAACTGCTTTCATAGGCTGGGAGATTATTCATGTACTTCAGAATCCTAAATTTACAAGCCATCTATCTATCCAGGAATCCATCTAAAGTAAGACATGTTACAATATCTCTACCATTGGCATCCTGCTTTATCTTTCTACAGGACAGTAATTTTCCAAAACTGAAATTGCATGGTCTCCCTAAGGTAAGAATGATTGACAACAGTTTACACCACAGATGGCTAAGCAGATGTGTGCATAGGTATGATACCTCCCTGCAAACAAGCTGGCCAATCAGAGAAGAGCTGAGAATTGCACTCTGAAGCAATTATAAATTCTATCCAGGGAGATCAGAGATCCAACTTGAACATAATGGTCCTGTTTTCAACCACAATGGAATACACAATTAGTCTCTACTTGAGTCTAATCAAGTATTCCCCACATCTACAACTAATATCTCCACTGCTATATGTTATACAGAGAACTCCAAGAAATCCTTTGCTTAAACAATATTAGGGGTTAAGAACCCAGTCCTTGGAAACAAACAGACCTGACATGGAATTCCTGCTCTGTCTGTGAAAATGTAGGCAAATTGCCTCTCTAAGGATCAGATGCTTCACCTAGAATATGAAGTAGTATTGCTTACTTTGCAGAAATGTTGCAAGTATAAATGAGGAACATGATAAGCGCAGGTTTGGCATCTACTAACAACCAAAAGGGACTTTAGTAATTTTTAGAACTGCAGAGTCAGTGCCCTGCAAATCATGGCACAAAACCCCTTCATTGTTTCCCTGAATCAGAAGTAATAAGGCACAGCTAATAAATCTTGAAAACTCTTACCAAAGGAGAGTTTAAATGTAAATGGATGATTTTGCATTTATAATCCAAAACAAGCAGTTACAAAATGATATTTTTTAGAATTCTCCCTACTTTATCTTTTTAAATGATGGCAAATTATTTTTTTTGCTCCATTATATACTATGCATATTTTGAAATTTAAATTAATTATCCTAAAATAAAATGTCCCCTAGAAAAATATGGCATGTTAATCCCACACTCCTTGGAGAAGTTCTCTGCTTGCCTCTAATAAGCATATTGAGAAAAAAACAAGAACTTTGGAGCCAGTTATGGCTTGAAGGCTTGAATTTGGGGTCTCCCTTTACACGAGCAAGTAAACTTAGCTCTCTAAGTCTTCATTTTCCATATGTAGAATTATAATAGAAAGTATTTTCTTCATGGGTTTGCTTCCACTCCCTTTTTTCTACCTACTCCCATTTTTATACATAGTGATGTAACAAGACACTATTTAAAAATTATTTTAAACATATGTATAGAGTCTAGTGCCAGGTATCATGGTAAAGGCTGAATTACTAAAGATAATTTAATGTCATCATTTTAAAAGAGAATGTCCATGATGAGATCTGGCCTTTTCTGACCTAGCCTGACAGTCATATAGCATCACTCCTGCTGTATTCCATTGGGTACAGTCAAGTCACTAAGTCCAAAGGAAGGGGACATAAACGCCACTATTTGAAGAAAGGAGTGCCAAAAATATGTGGACATATTTTAAAACAAGTACACAGGGGATCTATTCTTAAAGAGATCTAATGAAAAGAGAAAAGAAGGAGATAAATAGAAGAAAAAGAAATAGAAGAGGGAGGGAGGGAGCAAAGAAGGAAGGGAGTGTGGAAGGTTGGGGAAGAAAAATGTCCAAGACCTCTACAGAGAAAACTACAAAACATTACTGGGATTCACAAATTGCAGAACTCATTATTGTAAAGACTTTAATCCTCTTATTTTTTAAGATTTAATAAAAACCCAATCAAAATCTCAGCAGGGAAAAATCAATGTAATTGACCATATCGAGAGACTGAAAAGAAAAATCACATGTGAATCTCAACAGATACAGCAAAAGCATTTGACAAAATTCAACATTTTCTCTTGATTATTTAAAAAAACTCTGAAAATTAGGAATGGAAAAGAATCTCCTCAACCTGATAATAGGCACCTACAAAATACATAGAAGACCATACTTAATGGTGAAAGACTAAATGCTTTTCTCTAACACCATGAACAAATCGAGCATTTTCATTTCCACCACTTCTATTCAAAATTGTGATGAAGAACCTAATCAATGTAATAATCCAACAAACAGAAATATAAAGCATCCAGATTATAAAGGGAGAAGTAAAACTTTGCATTCTCAGAATACATGGATACTTATGTAGAAAATCCCAAAGAATCTACAGAAAAGCTATCAGAACTAATAAATGTTTAGCAATGTTAAAGGAAAAAAGAGCAAGTACAAAAATCAATTATTTTTCTAATATACTAGCAATGAAGATGTTGAAGTTGTAATTAAGAAACAAGTATCATTTACAATAACATCAAATAAGTGAAATGATTAAGGATAAATCTGTTAAAAGTTGCATAAGACTTGTATACTGAAAATAACAAAATATTGCTAAAATACATTAAAGAATACACAAATAAATGGAGCAATATAGCAAGTTTATGGATCAGAAGACTCAATATTGTTCAGATGTTAATTATCCCTAAATTATCTGTTGATTCAATGGAATAAGAATCAAAATTTTAGCAAGCATTTTTGTCTGGATGTTGATAAACTTATGCTGAAATCCATGTGGAAATGTAAAGGGCCTTCAAGCCTAGAGCATTGGCCTGTGGACTGAAGGGTCCCAGGTTCGATTCCAGTCAAGGGCATGTACCTTGATTGTGGGCACATCCCCAGTAGGGGGCATGCAGGAGGCAGCTGATTGATGTCTCTCTCTAATCGATGTTTCTAGCTTTCTTTCCCTCTCCCTTCCTCTCTGTGAAAGATCAATAAAAATAAATATATATTTAAAAAAAAAAAGAAAGAAAGAACAGGCTGAAGGACTAACAATGTGATTTCAGAACTAATTAAGAAGCTGGGGTAATAGAGTCTAGTATGGGTGAGAATATAGACAAATTAAAAGCACACTTGCATATTATTTCAAATGGACAATAGATATAAATATACAACTAAAAATGATAAAATTTGTATAAGAAAATGTAAGAGAAAATCTTTGTGACTTTGGATTGGGCAAAGATTTCTTATATACAACATCAGGGATATGATTGATAATAGAAAAAAAAAGATAAATTGGACTGCACCAAAATTAAGAATTTCTGCTATTCAAAATACAGTCTTAAAAGAATAAACAAGCCACAAACGGAGAGAAAAAAATTGCAAAGCATATATATGATAAGGTCTTGTATCCACAATATATAAATAATTCCCAAGACTCAATAATAAGAAAATAAACCAATAAAAACTAAATAAAATTTAAATGGACACTTTAGCAAATAAAATATACAGATGGCAATAAGCATATAAAAATGCTCAATATCATTAGTCATTAGGGAAGTACAAATTAAAATCATGTCACATATATTAGTCTACCTAAAATAAAAATAAAAAACTGATCGCATCAAGTTATAGTTGAGGACATTGAGCTATTGGAATTCTTCTACATCACTGGTGGAGATGTAAAATTAAGTTGAAATGCAGTTTGGCAATTTCCTAAAAAGCTCAACATACAACAACCATTCCACTTCTAGGTAATTTATTAAAAAGAAATAGAAGTATATGTTTATATAAAGACTTGAACATGAATGTCTTAGCTTTATTTATAATGGCAAAAAAAACTGGAAACAATTCAAATGTCTCTGAACAGATGAATAGATAAACATACAATAGAAAGTTATTCAGCAATAAAATGGCATAAACTATTGATAAACAACAGAATGGATGAATCTTAAAATAAATATGCTAAAAGGAAGAAGTTAGACAAAAAGAAAAGCATATGCTATATGGTTCTAATAGCATAATAGTCTAGAAAATGCCAACAAATCTATAATCTATACTAATAAGAGAAAAATATTCAAATTATGTTACAGTGTCCTGTCACAACCAGATCAGCAGTGTCCCTGGCCTCTGCTCAGGCAGCTACAGGCCAGGGGTAGGAGAGGATATAATAGGAGGGTATAAAAAAAGAGAGGAAGAGGAAAGCAGGCCTGCCTGCAGACAGGCCGAGAGGAAAAACAGAAATATAGAAAGGGAACAAGACAAAGACACAGGAATGGAAAAGGGGGTGGTGAACGTTGGCGGGTGGGAAGGGAGCAGGTTCACCCTATGAGGATTAGGGCAAGAGCCTTGCCCAGATGTGGGAGGAGGGTGGTGGTCCCCAGTGCAGGCTGTTGGCAGGGAGGCACCCACTGGTCCAGGATGGAGTGGTGGACGATCCGAGGCCTTCTGGAAGGAGATGCACCTGCTTCATGGCAGCAGCAGTGCCCAGGCTGGGCAGGCCTTGATCACTCTCACTGGTCCAAGCATCCTGGGCAGGGAATTGGAGAAAGAAGGGCAGTGGGGAGGGCAGGAAGGAGGGGCTGTGAAAACCTGGCCAGGGCTGAGACCTGGGCTAGGGGTTAACGCCCCCTCCCCCCATACACCCAACAGAAGCTTTAATAAGGGAGGAAAGGGGGAAAGAACTTTATAAAGGAGTCAGTAGAGAGCAGATTTAAAGAAGGAAAGAGGATGTATGAGTGAACTGTAGGAGCTATAATGAAAATCAAGTATAGTTGGGTACTGGGGACAGATTTTAAAAGTAGTAGTCAGAAAAGAAAAAAGATAAATAATAGTGAATAATTAGGCAGGTAGATATTAAAACAGTGGAAATAAGTAGAGAAGAATGTATGGGAAAGGTAGGATGAGAGAGAAAAAAGGGAGGGAAGAAGAGTTTTAAATGGGAGCTAGTAGGGCTTTAAAAAAGAAGGGGAAGAAGGAAGAAATGGGGGAGGGAGCAAAGCAAGTCCAGGGGAGGAAGTGAAGAAAAAAATTAAGATGGGAAAGAAGAAAAAAGGGAGGGAGGGAGGGTAGGACAAAGACAGGAAGAAGAATTATGGAACAGAAGTAGGAAATAAGGAGGAAAGAAAGATTTATAAATGATGAGTCACTAGGAAAAAGTGTTACATAAAGGAGAGAAGGAGAAGCCAATAAGGGAATCAAATACAATTGTGTGTGAAAGGGATAAGATTTTTAAAAAGTTAATAGGGGCCATTAGGCTGGCAGGTGAGGGCAGTTGGAGAATTAGGCAGCCAGATAGGTGAGCAGTTAGGTGCCAGAGGTCCTGGATTAGAGAGAGTACAGGTCGGGCTGAAGGATGCCCCTCCTTCCTATGTACAAATTTCATGCACCAGGCCTCTAGTAATCTATAGTATCAGTGGTTGGCTGTGAATTAGGGGATTTGGGAGGAATGGGATTGAGTACAAAGGGGTACAAGGAAAGATTTGGGTGTAATGGATATATTTATTATTTTTTATTGTTATAATGGTATGACAGGTGTTTTTATGTATCAGAACTTAATTATGCTTTTAAAAGTACAGTTTATTATATGTTGATTATACTTCAATAAAGTTGTTACAAAATTGCAAAAGGCTTTTTGGTGGTAAATTAAAGGCTGTTTTCAAAATTTATATGAAAAATATAAAGTGCCAAGTATAGATCAGACAACTTTAAAGAACAAAATAGGGAAACATACATTACCAGACAGCAAGACTTATTATACAGCTTCTTAATTAAGAAAGTATGATAATGTCACTAGGATGGAAAAAGAGACCAACAGAATAAATTAGAGAGTTGACCTATAGTCACTTAATTTATGAAAAAAGTGACACTATAGAAGAGTGGGTGAAAATGGTCTTTTCAATTAAAGGTGCTGCATAAATTTGTTATACATAGAAAATAAAATAAATTTTGACTCTTAGCTTAGATCATACACTAAAATCAACTTTGGGTGGATTTTAGGTCTCAAAATGAAAAGTAAAATAATAAAAATATCTAAAATACAATACAGAAGATGTTTTCATTATTTTGAGAAAAAGCAGAGATTTCTCAAATGGGGAACAAAGAGAAGTTATCATAAAACAAGAGACAGAAACATTAGACTACATTAAAATTTTAAATTTCTGCTCATTAATAGACACCATTAAAACAGTGAAAAGGCAACCAACAGAGCAGAGAATCTATACAATGTATTCAGAGCCCTAAAAAGATTTGTATTGTAAATATCAATAAGAATAAGACAGTTACGTATATATTTTAAAATTGGGCAAAAAAACTTAAACAGAAAGCTCACAGTGACCATTAAACATCTGAAAAAGTGGTTAATTGCTTTAGTCAACCAGAAAGTGAAGAATAAAAGTGAGATACCATAATACAAAGAACATATAACAAAAATTTCAGTATGTGACAATACCAAATATTGGCAAGGTTGTAGAGCAACTAGAATTTCCACATATTGCTGGTGGGAATGTAAACTGATGTAACAATTTTGGAATAATGTTTGGCACTATCTAAATTCAAACATAAATATCCATTACCTTGGACCCCACAATTCTACTCCTGGTGTTAAACACAACAGAAATATATATTGTTCAAATTATTACAATTGTTCCTTTCTACCCCCACCCCCTTCCTGCTATAGCTCCCATCCATCCAGTTCTTACCCCACTCTCTGCCTTACCCCTCCCCACTGTCCTCATCCATAGGACCGCCACCCGAGAATTGTCAGTCCATTTCCTTTCTATGCACCTGATTCTACTATATTCACCAGTTTATTCTGTTCATCAGATTTTTAATTCACTTGATTTTTAGATTCACTTATTGATAGATATGTATTTGTTGTCACTTTGTTGTTCATAATTTTTATCTTTACCCTTTTCATCTTCTTCCTCTCCTTAAAGAAGACCTTTCAGCATTTCATATAATACTGGTTTGGTGGTGATAAACTCCTTTAGCTTTTTCTTATCTGTGAAGCTCTTTATCTACCCTTCAATTCTGAATGATAGCTTTGTTGGGTAAAGTAATCTTGGTTGTGCCCTGTTTCCCCAAAAGTAAGACATCCCCCGAAAATAAGACCTACTTCCAGTTTTGCCTCTCGCTGTAATATAAGGCATCCCCTGAAAATAAGACCTTCCCAGAATATAAGGCCTCCGGAGCTACCGAAAGGTGTCTGACTCCTGATTTAAAGAGACCTCACACTGCCTGAACAGCTCCAGCTGTGCTGTGACCAATCAGTGAGCTGGTTTGTGATGACAACTACTACCATACCGTATACAGGTAATAAATTTCCTTTTTTTTTTTTCAACAATAAATGTGTACCATATTCTTCTCCATGGAAAAATAAGACATCTCCTGAAAATAAGACCTAGTGCATGTTTGGGAGCAAAAATTATTATAAGATACTGTATTATTTGGGGGGAAACAGGGTAGGTTCTTGCTATTCATCATGTTGAACATTTCTTGCCACTTCCTTCTGACCTGCATAGTTTCTGTTGAAAAAGCAGCTGACAATCATATGGGTGCTCCCTTGTAGGTAACTAACTGTTTTTCTCTTGCTGCTGTTAAGATTCTGTCTTTGTCTTTTGCTCTTGGCATTTTAATTATGATGTGTCTTGGTGTGGTCCTCTTTGGATTCCTTTTGTTTGGGGTTCTGTGCACTTCCTGGACTTGTAAGTCTATTTCTTTCACCAGGTGGGGGAAGTTTTCACTCATTATTTCTTCAAGTAGGTTTTCAGTATCTTGCTCGCTCTCTTCTTCTGGCATCCCCATAATTCTGATGTTGGTATGCTTGAAGTTGTCCCAGAGGCTCCTTACACTATATTCATATTTTTGTATTCTTTTTGCTTTTCTGGTTGGGTGTTTTTTGCTTTTTGTATTTCAAATCTTTGACTTGATTCTTGTGTTCCTCTAGTCTGCTGTTGGATCCCTGTATATTATTTTTTATTTCAGTCAGTGTATGTTTAATTTCTAGTTGGTCCTTTTTTATATCCTTGAGAGTCTCACTAAATTTATCAGCCTTTTCTAGAAAATTCTTGGAAAACCTTATAACTGTGGTTTTGAACTCTATATCGTAGTTTGCTTTCCTCCATTTCTTTCATTTGTGACCTGTTTTTTTGTCTCTGCATTTTGGTTGCTTCCTTGAGTTAATAGAATGGCTTTGTGTACTAGGTGTCTTATAGGGCCCAGTGGCTCAAGCCTCCCCAGTTACCTGAGGTGGACACTCTTGGTGCACCCCTTTTTGGGCTGTGTGCACAGTCTTGTTGTAGTTAAGCCTTGATTGTTGTTGGTATCACTAGGAGGACTTGACCTCCAGGTCAATTGGCTGTGAGAATGAGCTGTGTCTATGCTGGGAGAACTTCTGTGCTGGAAACAATCTTATGAGACAAGACTTGCAAAAGCCTCTGTGCAATGGCTTCCTGCCAGCCCTGCCCTAAGAAGCCCTGGGTCTCAGTGTCCCACAGTAATTGCTGCTAGCATCTTTTAGAGAAAGCTGTCCTTGAGTTTTGCCTACTATGAGACAGTCCAGTTTCTCCCCATATGAATCTGGGTCCCCAGAGTCTCGCCCGGAACTGGAGTTCAGCGCAGTCAGGAGCTTTAGTCTCCCTTCCAGATGAGAAAGCCAGCTGTGTACTCAGTTGCCCTCCATCTCCGTGCATGTGCCTTGGGACCTCTGCCTTTTGCAGCACCTCTGAGTCTCAGTGTAATTTTCTCTTTTCTTCTAGTTGTAGAATTTCTACTCAGACAGCCTTCCTGTGGCAATGGATGATGTCTGTTTTGTCTTTTAGTTGTAGCTTTAAAATTGTTGTGCAAGGCAGAAGTTTAGGTGTTTACCTATGCTGCCATCTTGGTTTCTCCCAACAGAAATATATTATCAGTGGTAATATAATTGGTACAGACTGTAAGCATCCAATTTGGCAGTATCAAGTAAAATCTAGCAATTCTACTCTTAAGAATCTATCTCACAGAAATATGAACACAAGTACCACAATGAATCTATGTATACAGGTGTTTGTTATAGACATATTTGTAATGGTAAAAATCAGAAATAACTTGAATATTATCAGTTAGTGAATAATTAATTAAATGATCCATGGAAATTACCTAAGGGTTCAAAAGAATCAATTAGATATAAATGTACTGGTTAGAGAGAGATCCTAGATATCTTATTAAGTAAAAAAAATTTGCAGAGCAATATACATAGTATGATTGTTTATTTACAAAATATACAATTTTAGTTTTAAATAGTTTAAGTTTACATGAATGCAAATATAGAGTAGTATCTGGAAAGATCAACACAAATGGTTAACAGTATTTATTTTAAGAAAATAGAATTGAATGAGGGAGAGGCCTATAATGGGATATTTGCTTTTTACTATATACTTGAAATAACAAAAATATTTTGAAAAATTCCTTGCATATATATTTTTAAAGATTAGTTTTTGTCATCACAGGGAGATTCCCCAGATGAAGAAGTAATGAAAGATAAGCATTAAATGAGAGCTGTCTCTTGCCTGTTGGTGGGGCGGAGCAGAGATAAATGTGTTTGACTCCAACCACACAGGTCACTTTAGAGAAAACAGTATGAACAATGGCTCCACCCTTGCCCGATTGAGGGAGGTGTCCTAGAGAGGAACCTTCATTAGCTTCATGGTAAACTTACTTCTATGTGGAACATTATTAAATAGCACAGGGATTTTGGATGTAACAACTTCCAGAGTAATATAACTAATGGGCAAGAGGACTGTGTGTTGCCAGTGATTTTATTTCAGTTTACAACCAAAATAAATTTATACATATTCAAACCATAAACTGTTAAAGTTCATAGCCATGTTCTATGGTAAACTTTAAGAAAAACAACAAAAAAACTCACAGCTAATATTTTTTCCAACCTATTAAATATTTCTTCCTGTTTTAATAAAATACCTTACAATGGATTCATTTTTACTTAAGCCTTTAAAAATTACATGTCATTCTTTGGAAACTTTATTATCAGAGTATATGAATATACTTATTCAGAAAGGAGTGTATTAGAGCCTCGCTACTAGACACATGGCACCAGAGCGTTGGAGCTGATGTGAAAGCAAAAGACATTATGAAAGTTTCATGAGATCAGGAATCTTGACTTGTTTACCACTGAGACCCCAGTGTCTCCTGCCTGTCAGAGGACACAGCAAACCACAATGTTGATTCTCACATATTGAGCCAAATTCTGTGATAAATGCTTCACAGACAGTATTCCTCTCAACAGTCCTGTTGGGACTATTATTATTCCCTTTATTAATGAGTACAATGAGGCTTAGCTTGATTAGGTGACTGACCCAAAGTCACACAATTATTAAGTGGTAGGACCTGATACTACTGTTTCCCAGGCAGACCTCAATAAATATCGGTTGTGGGCATACTTCTTTACATAGAAGGAAGAAAGAAAGAGAAGGAGGAGGAAGAAAGGGAAGGCAGGGTAGATGAGAAAGTCCCACGGCATTCACTTTCAGGAGAACCATTTTCCTATGGGCATGACGGGTGACCCTAACCCAGCGTTCTTGTTTAAAGAAGCCTGTGCTGAGCAGATGATCAGGACAAGCCTATTGACCAAGATTGGTTCTCTCTCATGTTTATTTTGCACCACTCTCTGCCTTGCTCTCTCCTTTCAGCCACACTGGCTCTTCTCCAGGGTTGTGTCCAGTAGTCCTCCGCCTGGTTCAGCGGTTGTTTGTCCACACAGCCTATCTTTGAGATGTCCATTGTTCTGATCTCCTCATCCCATTGGATGCTACATTATTACCTGTATTTCCAGGTCAGAGGAACCCTTTTATGGGGCTGAATCCAAACCCCCTAGGGATATACAGTCATTCTCCTGAAGGTCACACCCATGGAGGTGCCACCCAGGTCTCCTGTAGAGATTCTCACAGGCTTCTCTCCTCCCTTCCTAGGTGGATTATTCTCCTTTCCATCTCCTGGTCCTCAAAAGCCTTTCCCTTCTCAGCTCCACTCTGAAACTGGGTTAAGGCATTTCCAAAGACCAGTCTTAGATTCCAGGCCAATAGTTCAGGCACAGCAAAGGTCCCTCAGACTTGGAGTCATATTGACAAAAAAATGGTGTGAGGCAGTCACACCATTTTTAAATGTATTGGAAAGGAAAAACATAATTCAACATTTCATTATTCTGCCACATTTCACTGGTTGAAAGATTAGACCTTTTATGATGACTAGGTTTGACGTAGGTGACCACAAGTCTGGTTTCTGGTGTGATAAATTGAGTTGCCTTTGAGATAGCCAACAGGAGAAATGAGAAGGAGACAGTCCTAAGTCTGGCTAGCTTTTTATAGAGCCCAGTACAGAATTCCAGTATTTTTTCCACTTAGCCATTTCCAGTATGGACAAATAATGTTTTCTTACAGTTCAATAGGTTATAGGACCAAGACTACTTATTTCTAGCACTCTATTTCAGTCTCTAGTTTCACCAGTATTTTGAAAATCACTTACAATTTCATATTGGAAGAAAAGGACAAGAGCAGAAATTCAACAAAATAGTTTTTCCCTAGGAGTAGTTAAGGCCAATGAACTCGTTTAAAAACTTTTTTACTTGAAAACAAATTACTACAGGTGAAGAAAATTATGTCCGTGGAGATCAATATCTCATTTTCAACTTACTACAATCTCCCTTCTGTCTCACCTGATTTATACAATGCATTGTTAGACTCCCCTCCCACAAAAAAATATATTGACTTACAAAATACTTAAGAAATTATAAGAAACTTTCACTCAAAATTTTAATTGCTGGGTTAAACCATAGATATTGCCAGCTGGCTAATCTAGTCCCCAAATTTCATCATGGCTATCACCTACTGCTGAAGATAATGTTCCAAAGAGGGGAGAAACACAAAATATGGTTTGTCCTGTTAAAAGTTTTAAGTTCTAAACATTTGGGATATTATAAAACCATGCCATGGATACTCTGTACTTGTATTTTTCTGTGATGTTGGTGGACTCTCATCTAAATCATTTATATCATAATGGGATTAAGTTGTAAAATCAGGTCACAGCTCCAGCAAAGAAAACAAAAACTGAGAAATACTATGGTGTTTATTTCATATAAGTAAGGAATACACTAAGAGCAGGGTCCCCTGGCAATGCTACAAGGCTGCCATGGCTGCCAGCTGTGGAGCTGATGCAGAACTTTATCACCTTATCAGGGTGGAACAAACCTGTCTAGTGAGCCCAATCCACTTTCCTTCATCACTGAACACGGGAGAGAAATGTCAGCATGAAAACTTTGGCATTTGAATCTCCTTCCACTGCAGAAATTTCAAAATCTGACCCAATCCTACTAGGAGGATCTGTAGCCAGCAAACAGTACTTTCTACTATCAATTTTATGAAATTGGGTCATTTTTTCATGTGTTCTAAAATCCAAATAAATCAGAAAACACAGCTGCTTATATAACAAATGAGGTCAACTTTCCAGTGTGGTTATCCTCTGTGATATTTAAGGTGGAGGTAAGATTTTGGCAAAGTACTGATGGCATTATGGATAGAGACCCCAAAATAATTAGGTCCTGCCTTGTACACCCATTCTCCCTAAGAAACTCTGGACTGAGGGAGTTATATGCAAAATATAACAGAAGACTGGGAATCAAAGCAAAACTTAAACAATAGCTGGGAAGATATCCACCGCCCCCCCCTCCCCACCCAATAAAATGACTTTTGTAAAAGCTAGATTGTAAAACACAGCTGAGGCCCCTACCCATCATGTGCCCCTGCCATAGTCCAAGATGGCTAGAGTCCCCAGAGTAGGGATATATTGCAGCCCTACTGTTATTCAGGAAGAAAATGCTTTTCTTCCTAATATGTAGACCAGTGAATGACCTGACCAACTTGATTAACAAAAAAAAAAAAAAAAAAATCCTTCCAGAAGAAATCTGGGCTGAGGACAGACTGATGCAGAAAGATGGGTAGAAATGTCCCTGCTCCTAATAAATGTCTCTATTGGAGCAAATAGTGGATTTTATCAAGACAAATTTATATAAATTCAGCCAGTGTTATTGATCATAACTTACAGTCAAAATATTGCCGTAAGTGGGGGTTTTTAAGTGCTTATTACCATGTAGCATATTAAATAATTAGCTAATTAAAATATGATAACATAGGATATTATGTGCAAGATACTGGAGAGTGCTAGGGGAAATATAGCAATAAATAAATAAAGAAGCACTCTCTTCAAAGGACGTAATTTGCAATAAAAAGACAAGATAAGCAACTTACTCAGTAAGTGTGTCTACACTAATGCCAAATAGAATATGATGAGTGCAGAGAAGGCACTGAGAATTCAGGTTAGGAATCCCTTTTGGATTGTCAATATTAGGGGAGGCATCAAGGAGCTAGTTGGATTTGAATGGGGCCTATAAAGTTTGGTAAATGTTCAAAAATAAATATTACATATTTTCCCATAATAAGATTAGCGCATACTCACAACATAAATGATAGCTCTTCTGGGGTGGGAGCCGGGAGTTTAATGAAAATTTTGGAAAATAAATCACCCATAGTTCCACCAAATTTAAAGAGCTCACTTCAAGAGAAGAGCACATACTACGGCACAGAGGTTGGGGGAACACAGGGACAGGAGAGAAAACATCAAGAGATCCAGTTTCATTGAGATATAGGGGCTACATAAGAGAAAATGGAACAGTCCCATAGACTGTAAATCTGCACTGAAAGCCCTAAAAATCTTTACTGAGAAGCCTAGTGGGTTAAGAAGCCACCAGAGAGAAAAGTGGTTAACAATCACCCTCCCCACATTTCAAGGTTCATTTGTCCTTGAGGGTTAGATTCTCTGCAGCATTGGAGCCAATCAGCACCCCCTTTCTATGTATGTATGTATGTATGTATGTATGTATGTATGTATTTATTTATGTATTTATTTATTGGTATTTGCTAGTCCCTTTGGGGCCAGAAACTCTGATTCCCTTCAAGGACCAAAGATAGCACAGCATATCCAACAGTCTGCAGCAACCTTGATGAGCCAAGTTATAGAAAGAACTATGAGAAACCTGCACAGAGCTCACATGTTAACCCGGAATCAATGAACTACAAATCCAGGGCTTCATAAACTTGACAAGGAAAATGCATCTTTATTTTCACTAATCTTTAACTGCAACATAGCATTTCCTTCTATTATCAAACAGAGCAGTATCTGTGACTTTGTAACCAAGAGGAAATGTAGATATTTTCATATCATAACAATGGCTGCTGTTAATTCAAAATAGCATTTTATCACCATTTCAAAATTGCTTATTAAGCCCACCACTGGATCTTGTTATTAAATGTATAAAGAAGTACATTTTTAAAATATTTGGTTAATTGTATTTTATAGTAACTGACCTCCTTTATAATTGTATGTATTTTCTTATGTAATTAAATACATTTTCCTGGCAAAGGCCCATAAGTTTCAGATTACCAAAGAGGTCCATGGCACTGAAAAAGTCAGGACTTACAATCATATGGTAGTAAGGAATTTGGTCTAAAAATTAGACACTGCACCAACTCTGGTAAGTAGGTAGGAGTTTATTCTACAGACAGTAAAGTCATCCATCAGGAGTAGGGAATGAGAAAGGACAATAGTTGCCCTCTAAGTACATTCTCCAAAATGACACCATTTATTAAGATAACATCCCACATCTTCCTCAAGAGGTATAACCTAGGGAAATGTTTCAGTGGATGATAAAAACCGCTGAATGGGAGTTCTATGAACCATTGAGGTATCCCACCTGCACCCACCTCCATGTCACTAAGACACCTCTTCCTGATTTGTCTAGGGGAATAGCTAGAGAGATACAAGATCAGAGCTAAAATAAAGCACTCATGGAGAGAAAGAAAACAACCGTTTCTTTAACTCTACAAATAGATAAAAATTTCAAAAATAAATCAAATAATTGGTTCTAAAAGTTTCCAACTGAAGTCAAAGTTTTGCAAAGATATCAAAGCGGGAAGGACTTGAAGTTAATTTTAAAAAGAGAACTATTCTACAGAATAGTAAAAGGAAAATAACAAGTTTAGGTTCATGGACACCAAATTAAGTTCTTTATCACTCTTACTAAAAAGATCTTCCTTTATGGTAATATCTAGCTAACTAAATACTCTTTTTTATAATGGGCACTTAACACTCCAAAACAACACAGTGCTAAACAACAGGAGGACAAAGACAAATCCGAAGCCCACAATCATCCCATCTGAAGACTCCTGTGTTTTATTAGAAACAATGAGAATGTGGGACATTAAGGATCAGGAAGGGAAAAATGCAAAGCAATTTAACAAGTTCTTTAATAATTGATTATGCCTTTTCAAAGAAGAAAGCTGAAGCCTCAATATTGAGAAAATAAATTTGAGGTCATTTCTTTTTCAATAGAAATCCTTCCTGTATCCATCACCAAAAAGCACTGCTTGAAAATTTAATTGAATGTTTTCTATGCCTAGGGAGATGTGAATAATGACAACAAGGAAGGTAAATAATAATTCAAGGTCCTTTGGAAATTCTTAACTTTCCAGTAAACAGCAACAATCACAATATTTCCAGGATGAAATCACAACTTTAAATTGTCTAGTACTTTCAAAAAAACCTAACCTAACATTATATTGACACTGGTGGGGAGGGAGGACAGGGGAGGCAAGATGTGGAGGAGAGAGGAAGAGGCTTATTTGTTATGTTTTTTTCTTTATTGCTCAAGGTTTAAAGAGAGCTATTGTTGTTAGGCCTTATGCACGATAGAAAAGCCAAGGCAGATGGGAGGGCTATGCCTATCAAGTCTATGATGGCCTCACCTCTGACTGGCCAGGCCCCTGGCTATCTTAGAATCTCCATCCTGCCCAAAATATCTTAGAACCTCCATCCTGCCCCATCTTATGACATACATAGACTTTCATGTAGGATCATGGAGAGGCTTTTAATTATATGTTGCAGTAGAAAAACACACCGATCTAGGAGTCTGGAGATCTATCATCTAATGCACATTCTGCCACTAACAGTTGATGACCATGGGTGGTGACCAAGTTCTTCATCTGTCTAAAGAAGTGTGTGGACTATAAGGGGTCGGCAAACATTCCATTAAGAGCCACATACTGCGTATTTTGGGTTTTGAGGACCACCCAATCTTTATATACTACTCCACTGTATTTGTAAAATAAAGCAACTACAGATATTACATAATCAAATAAGCATAGCTATGCTGTAATAAAACTTTATTTTAAAAAATGAGTAGCAGACAAGATTTGGCTCAAGGGCTCTAATTTTCCAATCCTTGGACTATATAAACTCTTATGTCTCTTCCATCTCTGAAATTCTGAGGCTATAGTTCTAAAAATGAGGTAGCAGAGTGAGATCTATCAGGTAGACTTGAGCTGTCAAGATGAGCCTGCAGATAGATCCAAGAAGACTTTAGAAAAACCAAGAATGCTTTGTTGTTTCTGAAGCCTATACATTCACCCACATCTAGTCAATGCAATAAGGCAAGAAAAGTATATAGAAGTTATATGGATTTAAAAGGAAGTAATAAAACTGTGGAATATCTGACTGTAAATATTCAAAGAGAGAGAAAGAGAAATTATCAGAATAAATAACACATAAACTGGCCAGCTATCTAATTACCTCAGACTTATCCCTTTTTTTCTGCACTGTATTGTATTTAAATGATCAAAATTTTGCAATCTCCTTGCCCTCTGGTTTCTGCATTCATTCAATCAATGGAAGGCACTAGTTGAGTATTAGTGGGAAGGAAGAAGGACAATCCAGGGTATTTCTCTCTCTCTGCTTCCCATGGCATCTCAGATTAACTACAAATTTTTTTCTAGCTCCTGCTGTACAGGCTTTCTGTGGTTCCATCTCTGCTGAATGATGCTGTCTCTGATATTCAGTAATACTACCTTCTTTCTTTATTCCCCTAGCTTAGAAGTATAAGCATCTTACTGCTCTTTTATAATTTGTGTTACCTCATTACATTTCTTCTTCTATTTCTTAATTCCTCCATCACTGGTGTTATAAATCCCTTATATTAATTCTTCTCTGTAATAAATATTTAGAATAGTTTCTGTTTTCCTGGATGGAAAACAAGTTGCTATATACAAATTCAATACACAGAAATTAATTTTGCTTCTCTATTACAGCAGCAAGCAAGTAGAAAATAGTTTTTAAAATATATTCTTTTCAATAGTATAAAAATTTTTAAAATACCTACAAATAGAACTAATAAAATATATGCAAGTCTTCTACACAGAAAACTATAAAACACTATTAAGAGAAATTGGAGCAATTCTAAATAAATTAAGAGGGAATATATAAGCACTTATTATAAAAGAAAAGATTGAGCCCCTGCTGATAGTGGGTCAAGTAATGGGAGCATTGCCCCATACACCATGAGGTGGTGGTTTTGATTCCCACTCAGGGCACATAGCCTGACTGTGGGTTTGATTTCAGTTGGGGCATGTGCAGAAAGCAGCCAATTGATGTTTCTCTCTCACATCAATGTCTCTCTCTCTCTTCTCCCCCTCCCTCCCTCCCTTCCTCTCTTTAAGATTAATTAAAAACAACATAAAGATAAAGATTGACAAATTAGGATATAATAAATTTAATAGCTTCTATGATTAAGATAGAGAAAAAATATAAAGTAGGAAGACAGATATATCAATATGCATGTATGTATACATATACATACAGTACATATATCAATATGTAATTTTTCTAAATATTTCTATAATTTTTCTAAATATTCCTATGTAAATAAGGAAAAAACAGACAACACAATAGAAAAATGGACAATACCCAAACTTCAAAAAGTAAAAGATCAAAATATTTAAAAGCAAATAATAGATAGCTAAAACTTAAAGGAAATATACTGAAGTATTTCTAAGAGGAAAATGAATCTGAATAAAATTTTCAAACATATATAGCATACAGTATGTATATATATATATGTATATATATATACATATATATATATGCGCGCGCGCACACACACACACACACACACACACATATATATATATATATATATATATATATATATATATGTAATTTTGAGTGGGGTTCCATATTAGTAAGTAAAAATATTTATATTAAAAAAACTATCAGGCAGAGATGTCTTTGTATTAATCTTCAAATAGAAATAGAATTAAGAATTACAGAAGGAAGTATTGTAAAGTGGGGGGGAGGGGAGGACAAGAAACTAGACTATAAAAGCTATCCAAATAGCCCATGAAATGTACAATGGGTGGCCTCCTCATTGATGGAAGAAATGCCAATTGAATAAGACTACACACACCAGTATGGCTAAAATTTTAAAAGACTAATAATACCTGAGATTTACAAGTCTACAGAACAACAGACATCTCAGGATCTGCTGTTAGGAGTGTAAATTGGTGTAACAACTCTGGGAAATACTTCGCATTCTTTACTAAAATTAATTATTTACAGGTCACATTTTCTATCAGTTCTACTCCTTGGTATGTACTCAGTAGGAAACATGCCCATGTACCTCAATGAATAGACACCAATTATGATAGCCAAAGACAAGATATAACCCAAATTTCCATCTACAATAAAATTAATAAATAAGGATATATTTCCATAATAGGGCACTATACAGCAGTGAAAATAAACATAATCCAGCTATATACAACAATGTGATTAAGTGAACCAAAATATGGTCAAGGAAAAAGTTCTTGCTCTGTACATGCTCCATTTGAGCCTCCAGGCCCACTCTCCATCCTCTCTCTCCACCTCTGTGTTTAGGAGCCTACCCCATATGGATTTCTTTAAATGGTTTGCCCTTTGGCTTTGGTCCAGCCTTGCCAATAAGAGGCAGGTGATAAGGCAGGAGGAGATAGGTTTAGGATATTTGTCCCTTTAGACTCTCTCTGACAGGGCATAGTTGGTATGTTTCTCTGCCAAAGGCCACATGTGCTGATGGCACTCTCGCCAACAGCAGCAGGGGTACAGGGTTTCTGTAACTGCTTACCCTGGAGGACTATGGGTAGTAAAGGCTTCCCACTTCCTCACTATTCTTAGACCTAGATGCTGCAACATTCCTTGTTGATTCTCTTTAATCTTGTACACAATTGGTATACAGTCTTTTTATGAAACTCTTAAGTCCTCCTTTTGAATATGCTGTTTGTTTCCTGCCAGGAACCTGACCCATACAAAGCCAGACCCAAATGTTTACATTTATATGAAGTTAAAAAATAGACCAAAGTAAACTACAGCTTGAGGGAATGCATACATAGGTGGTAAAATTATAGACTAAAGGAAGAAAAAAATTACCATAAAAGTCAGGCAAGTGGTTAATTTGAGGGAAGGGGATGTGACTGGGAAAGAATACATAAGAGGAACCTGAGGTGCAGCAATGTTCTATTAACAACCTACCTGGGTGATTGTTAAATACTCTTTTGCCTTCTAATGATTTATTAAGCTTTATACATTTTCACCATATGTTTGCCATTGTTCACCATAAAAAATGCTCAAAAAATAAATTGAAGGGGAAATTTTATTTGATTGCTGCATCCCATTAAGTGCACTTCTGTTTTAAGAACATAGGTGTCAAGTGCATAATTTAATCAGCATCACACAGTTTGGAGAGAAAAGCAGAAATCAGGAGTGTTGAAAAGAGTTCCTTCTATTTGTACTGAGATTAAACCAGGGATATCAGTTGACAAGGGTCTGGTTGGTGTAGTTGGCCAAGAGAAGAATAGGAGGAAAGACAAGAACAGAGAAAGAGAGACAAAATGCTTGATCAACAAGGGCACGATGATAAAGAAAATAAAAATATTAGTAAAATATTTCAGAAATACACAAAACCAAGTTATTGTTAGTATTATAAAACTATGTACATACAAAAAGAGTATGCAATAAATGTATTTACATCTGGCCCTGGGTTATTAACATGACAACAACTTCATTTGTTCTTTTAGTTATTAACCTCTGTATAATCCTCATGATATCTAAATAATAATAGCTAGGTAGAAAATTTGAAATGTTTACTTGCCCAGATCTATAAAAGAAGTATCTAAAGTTAACACAATACTGTCAACATCAAATGTGTTTTCTAGGAGGCAAGCTCATTCCTTGCCCAAATTAAAAGTAAAATGCAAAATATTTGGAAAATAAATATAGGTCATGGTATGAATGCTGGCTATTTTAGATCAGTCATATCAATGGCTTAAGTCATGGTGCAATCTACTATGTGAAGAACTACAGGTTTCAATCTTATACCATTAGGTTCATGTATTCAAGTCATACAAATACAAACTTATTTGTGCAGTAACATTAAAAATGATATTGTACATAGCTGAACAAACCAAGAGATAAACACTATCTCTCAGGAGTCTCGAAAATTGCCTATACATCATAAACTGATGAACAAAAATAGATACAAAGAGGCATCAGACAGACTGTCAAACTTCAGCAGGAAGGCAGGGGAGGGTGGGAGGCAGGGATAAGAGACCAATGAAAGGTCTTATATGCATGCATATAAGCATAACCAATGGACACAGACACTGAGGGAGGTGGGGGAAATGAGGGCATGATCTGGGGGATGGGGGAGGCTGGGGAGAAGTCAATGGGGGAAAAGGAGACATATATTTTAAACAATAAAAAATATTGCCCATTTGAAAAAAAAACTCATTATAAAGCTTAAAAATAACAAAATGTGGTTAGGATTAGAAAAACTTCCCTGTCAGAGAGATTTTACTCAGTGGAAGACAGTTTAGTTTTAGCTGATTGGAAGGACATCCTTCTGGATTATTCGGTGATTTCAATCCCGTGGCTATAGCACATCTTTAGATTTTTTTTCATTAATCCAGGATACATTTTCCACATATAAATATTTTGTCATAGTTTTTATTCTTCCAAGAGAACTAATCTAAATATAATACTGTAAAAAACTACATAGCAATTTAACCTCCACCTGAAATGTCAGATTTTTTATTGCTAGTCATATTTTTTAATTTGTTTAAATGTGACATTGTATTCATTTCCAAATAGATAATATTTGTACATGGCATAAAACTCAATGCACAAGCAAATATCTATGTAAAATCTCCCTCCCATGCCTCTTCTCTACAAAACCAGTTCCCAATTTATGAACAGTCAGTGTAACTAGGAGGAGATATCTCAGATCCAGACCATTTCAGAAATCTCTCCCAGTAATAATACTGGAAGGACTTTGCTTGCCTCTCCACAAAGACCCACAAAACAAATCAACCAATTCCTAGGTATGGTAGGAGATATCCCATCCCATGAAGGTAACAAAGACTCAAATGAACTGACCAACCCCCAGGTGGTCACTGGTTCACCATGGTTGCTGGAACTGACCACAAACCCTGAGTGTTGGATGAATGATTACTCTGACACACGTTTCTGGGAAAGAGAGGGCCAAGGGGCTGCCTGGTTAAAGGAACCAGACAACTCTGTTTGCCTGCCTCCTTAGGCTTTTATTGTAACAACAGCTTGAACTAAAATTAAGTATTACCCTCACTATCAGCAGGGAAAGCATCCTTGAGAAGACACATTCATCTGTAGTGTTCCTTAAGCAAGGATGTTTTGAAGACTAAATTGAAAGATTCCAGTAAAACACCTGGGGACTCAGACTTGCTTGGGAAAGTCAAGGCAGGATCTGCTGCCTTTGGCAAGACTCCCCTAGAGGCCTGCAACCTTTCAGAAAATCCTTCTTACAGACTTTCCAACCAAGTCCCATGCTTCCCCACACATGGTCATCACTGGCTGGCTTATGTAGCATCATACAGAGATCAGGGTCTTTCCCAATCCTTGAACCAACCTTCATAGGGTTATTGTTATTGTTTTTTATGAGCAAAAAAGCCTTCTTTTGTATTCCCTATGCTGTTCCACTAGCAAGTATTATTCTCCCATACCCTATTGATTGAGAACCATTTACAGATACTATGTAAGGTTCCACAAGATCAATGTGTGCCATTATGTTGCATAGGTATATATATCCTATACATACCTTGTGTGGTACAAATTAACATGTAACATGAAGTCTATTTCATATACCAATTTCACAAATCTTTTGGTGTGATTTAACTGACCTTCAAGAAGAAAAAGAAGGGCAATGGATTGAAATGTTGTGAAATTTGATTGAATTTTCAAAGTTCGTAAATCATTGCGAAAGGATGATTCTCAAAACTTAGGATCCAAAGAAGATAAGATGGAGATCTCAAAGGATATGCACCAAAGAGAAGTAATTATTTCCTCTCCACTGCAAAAGGAGGATTAGAGATCTACTTTGCATTCTTCTTGCCCATTTGCATTTTTTGAAGAAATCATGAGCTATTAAACCACATATGAAGTTCCTATTCCCATTTACAGATAGCAAAACCAAAGCAGTGATGAGCTAAGTGCCTTTGCCACTATCCCTCAGAGATCAGGGAACTGGAATCTCAAATAGGGGCCCTCCAGGTCTTAGTCTATTTGTTAGCCCACTGCCTCCACTGTCTTCTTTTATAAGAGTGCAGCATCTTGAAAGCATCTTTCAGAGACACCTCTGAGGTTAATGCCTTAGAAAAACCTATCAAACATAATGACTTCAATAGAGACCATTTCACATTACTTTTACCAATCTATTTTTGTGGATTGTGCTTCCCCAAAAAAAGAAAAGAAAAAGCCTAACTTTTTCCAATGACACTGTTCACATTGATTTTAGTTTTTAATAACATAGGAAGATTTTTTCCTTTTTTATTTAATAAATCTTTGTTGTTCAGATTATTACATTTTTCCTCCTTTCCCCCCATAACTCCCCTCCACCCAGTTCCCACCCTACCTTCTGCCCTTACCTCCCCTCCCATTGTCCTCATCCATAGGTGTATGATTTTTGCCCAGTCTCTCCCTGCACCCCCATCATCCCTTTCCCCTTGAGAATTGTCAGTCCACTTCCTTTCTATGACCCTGATCCTATTATATTCACCAGTTTATTTTTTCATCAAATTTTTAATTCACTTGATTTTTAGATTCACTTGTTGATAGATACGTATTTGTCGTTCATAATTTTTATCTTTACCTTTTTCTTCTTCTTCCTCTTCTTAAAGAGTACCTTTCAGCATTTCATATAATACTGGGTTGTGCTGATGAACTCTTAGTTTTTTCTTATCTGCGAAGCTCTTTATCTGCCCTTCAATTTTGAATGATAGCTTTGCTGGGTAGAGTAATCTTGATTATAGATTCTTGTTGTTCATCACTTTGAATATTTCTTGCCACTGCGGTCAGGCCTGCATAGTTTATGTTGAGAAATCAGCTAATCATCGTATGGGTTCTCACTTGTAGGTAATTAACTGTTTTTCTCTTGCTGCTCTTTTAATATTCTCTCTTTGTCTTTTGCTCTTGGTATTTTAATTATGATGTGCCTTGGTGTGGTCCTCTTTGGATTCCTTTTGTTTGGGGTTCTGTGAGCTTCCTGGACTTGTAAGTCTATTTCTTTCATGGGGCAGGGGTGTGGGGTAGGTGGAGGAGGGGAAGTTTTCAGTCATTATTTCTTCAAGTAGGTTTTCAGTATTTTACTCTCTCTCTTCTTCTGGCACCCCCATAATTCTGATGTTGGTATGCTTGAAATTGCCCCAAAAGGCTCCTTACACTATCTTCAAATTTTTGGATTCTTTATTCTTTTTGCTTTTCCAGTTGAGTGTTTTCTGCTTCTTTGTATTTCAAATCATTGACTTGATTCTTGCGTTCCTCTAGTCTGCTGTTAGGTCTCTGTATAATATTTTTTATTTCAGTCAATGTATGTTTAATTTCTAGTTGGTTCTTTTTCAACTCCTCTTGGGTCTTGCTAAATTTATCCATCTTTTCTAGGAAATTCTTGAAAAACCTTATAACCATGGTTTTGAACTCTACATCCAGTCATTTGTTTTCTTGCATTACTTTCATTTGTGATCTCTTCCTTTGTCTCCACATTTTCACTGCTTCCTGAGTTGGTAGACTAGCTTTGTGTGCTAGGTGTCCTTTATGGCCCAGTAGCTCCACCTCCCCAGTTACCTGAGGTGGACTCTCTTGGTGCACCCCTTTGTGGACTGTGTGTACAGCCTTGTTGTAGTTAAGTCTTGATTGTTGTTGGTATTACTGGGGGGAATTGACCACCAAACCAATTGGTTGTGAGGATCAGTTGTGTCTATGCTGGGAGAACTCTGTGCTGGACTCTGCCTTAAGACTTGCAAGATTGAAAAAGTCTCTGTGCTAGGCTTGGATGAGGCAGAGTCTCAGGGCTGAGCAGACAGCCTTAGCTTCCTGTCAGCCCTGCCCTACACGGC
Source organism: Lasiurus borealis (assembly GCA_004026805.1). Classification (NCBI taxonomy): domain Eukaryota; kingdom Metazoa; phylum Chordata; class Mammalia; order Chiroptera; family Vespertilionidae; genus Lasiurus; species Lasiurus borealis. The sequence continues at coordinate 25,021 of PVJN01016638.1, forward strand.
CCTGGGTCTTAGTGTCCCTTGGTAATCACTGAAACCCTCTCCACACACCTCCAGACCTCTGCCTTTCCAGCTCCCGAGTTTCCATGTGCTCCGAGGACCCATATGAATCTGGATCCCCAGGGTCTTGCCTGAAACTGGGGTTCAGTGCAGTCTGACCTGGATTTTAGCCCAGTTGGGAGATTCTATCTTCCTCCAACTAGAGAAAGCCAGTAGCACAATCAGCAGTCAGTTCTCTCTGTGTGCACTTTCATGCACACCTCCAGTCCTCTGTCTTTCATGGCTCCCCTAAGTTTCCCTGCACTTATCCCTTTTCACAACAGTCCAGACTCCCCAGTAAGAGTCTCGCCTGGAACTGGGGTTCAGTTCAGTCGGAATTGGGGTTTAGTTTAGTCAGGAGTTTCTTTCTCCCTCCTGCTAGAGGAAGCCAGCCAGGCACTCTGGCGCCCATCCTCTCCACGCACTTTTTGTAGCTCCTCTGAATCTCCATGAGCCCCTCTCTTTCCTTCTAGTTGTAGAATTTCCACTCAGCCAGCTTTCCTATGGTTCTGGATGATGTCCGTTCTGTATTATAGTTGTAGTTTTGAAACTGTTATGTGAGGCAGCAGTTTAGGTATTCACTTATACTGCCATCTTGGTTTTTCCCAACATAGGAAAAGATTTAAGCTCATTGTCTATGAGGCAAGAAGAAAATGGCAGTAGATTTTTATTCTCCAGGATTGAAAGAGAATATGCAATACATCTCCATATTAGAAAGCACCAGTACTACATTACCCAGCAACCACTACAGAGGCTGATGGAAACAATACTGCAGCTTCATGAGACCCTTGGAGAAATCTCTCTCTCTGCTTCCACCCCTCTCCGCCCAACTTATTCCCAGATTATTCTTTGTAGCTTTTTTTAAATTAAATCTTTATTATTCAGATTATTACATTTGTCTTTCTTTTTTTTCCTCCATAGCTCCCCTCCAACTCGCTCCCACCCCTCCCTCTACCCCGACCTTTCCCCCCAGTTGATGAGTCCATAGGTGTATGATTTTTGTCCAGTCACTCCCTGTACCCCCCTCCCCCCTTTTCCCCTGAGAATTATCAGTCCACTCCCTTTCTGTGCTCCTGATTCTAGTATATTCACCAGTTTATTCTGTTGGTCAAATTTTTAATTCACTTAATTTTTAGATTCACTTGTTGATAGATATGTATTTGTTGTTCATAATTTTTTATCTTTTACCTTTTTCTTCTTCCTCTTCTAAAAGAGTACCTTTCAGCATTTCATATAATACTGGTTTGGAGTTGATGAACTCCTTTAGTTTTTTTTTTTTTACCTGTGAAGCTCTTTGTCTGCCCTTCAATTCTGAATGATAGCTTTGCTGGATAGAGTATTCTTGGTTGTAGGTTCTTGCTATTCATCACGATGAATATTTCTTGCCACTCCCGTCTGGCCTGCATCGTTTCTGTTGAGAAATCAGCTGACAGTCATATGGGTGCTCCCTTGTAGGTAATAGTTTTTCTCTTGCTGCTTTTAATATTCTCTCTTTGTCTTTTGCTCTTGGTATTTTAATTATGATGTGTCTTGGTGTAGTCCTCTTTGGATTCCTTTTATATGGGGTTCTGTGTGCTTCTTGGACTTGTAAGTCTATTTCTTTTACCAGATGTGGGAAGTTTTCAGTCATTATTTCTTGATATAGGCTTTCAGTATCTTGCTCTCTCTCTTCCTCTGGTACCCCCACAATTCTGATGTTGGTACGCTTGAAGCTGTCCCAGAGGCTCCTTACATTATCTTCACATTTTTTGGTTCTTTTCTCTTCTTGCTTTTCCAGTTGAATGTTTTCTGATTCTTTATATTTCACATTTTTTACTTGATTCTTGCCTTCCGCTAGTCTGGTGTTAGGTTTCTGTGTAATATTTTCTATTTCAGACAGTGTATGTTTAATTTCTATTTGGTCCTTTATCATCTCTAGTTGGATCTTTTGCATCTCTAGTTAGTCCTTTTGCATCTCCTCTTGGGACTTGATAAATTTATCCATCTTTTCTAGCATATTCTTGAAAAACCTTATAAGCGTGGCTTTGAACTCTATATCCAGTCGTTTGTTTTCCTCCATTTCTTTTGTTTGTGATCCCTTCCCTTGTCTCGGCATTTTCACTATGCTGGGAGAAGTTCTGTGTTGGATTCAGCCTTATGATACCAGACTTGAAAAACCGCAAAAACCAGACTTGAGCTTGGGATGGGTGGAGTCTCAGGGCTTAAGGGACCGCCTTGCCTTCCAGTCGGCCCTCCTTCCACGGTCCCTGAGTCTCACGTGACTGGGTAATTGCTGGGGCAGTCCTTGTGCACGAGCGGGCTGGCCTTCTCACAGTGCCTCTAGACTGCTGCCCTTCCGGCTCCCCTGTGCTATGGGACCACACGAGTCTGGGTCCCCAGGGTTTCTCCCGAAACTGGGGTTTAGTGGAGTTAGAAGTGGCACAGTTGGGAGGGTCTGTCTCCCGCCCACTTGTGAAAGCCAGCAGCACAATCAGCAGTCTGTCCTCTGCGGAGAAGTGCCGTGCACGTCACCAGACCTCTGATCTTTTGTGGCTCCCCTAAATTTCCATGCACTTCTCCCCCTTCACAGTCCAAACTCCCCCAGAAATGAGTTTTGGCTGGATCAGGGGTTTAGTGTCGTAGGATAAAAACGAGTCCAATGCCTTTGAGAGTCTCCATCTCCCTCCCGCCAGAGAAGGCCAGCCAGGTTTTCCAACCGTTCTCTCCACGTGCACATCTCCGTACCTCAGCTTTTTGCAGCTCCTCTGGGTCTCTGTGAGCCCCCGTTTCTTTCCCTCTAGTTGTAGAATTTCCACTCCGCCAGCTTTCCTGTGGTTCTGGATGATGTCCGTTCTGTCTTTTAGTTGTAGTTTTGAAATTGTTGTGCGAGGCAGCAGTGTAGGTGTTTACCTATGCCTCCATCTTGGCTTCTCCTCTTTGTAGCTTTTAAGATTGCCAAGATAAGTGGCTTCAGAGCCCTGAATTATGAATTTTATGGTGAAGAGAAATGGAACTTCTAGAAAATAGAGAACTCTGATGACATATAGTCAATCTAACTCCCTCACAGACAGGACATAAAAAAAGATCAGACCTTTAATTCATTAACAGATGTGGGCTCTGCTTCTCAAGGATTTGCATCTCTATGAGGAAGTAAATTCACTTGTCTAGTTTACCCAATACTTTTTTAGGACAAAGGACTTTGAGTAGACTTGGGGGTACCTCTCAAGAAGAATACAGGAAAGAGGACATGTAAATGCTAAGTGACTTACCATGACTCTCTCACCATATTTCATGGGAGCTGCTATCTCCCCTGCAGATCTTCTACCTCCTTTAGGTAATGTTTCCCTTGAGATACAACTTACTTCTATCCATATAGCAATGTTCATTTGCCTGGATCCAGAGGACTGAGATGGGAAAATGGATTGAGATGAAAAGACAGGTCCAACCATTAACCCACTAAGTTACCTAGAAGCAGAAATTAGATTCTAGGGGAAATAATAAACAAGCTAATTCAGATTTGAAGAGTCAGAGACAGATTAGGCTGTGTCCTAGTCCTCAAGGAGGAGATGTGAGTCAAGCCAGGGAGTCTAACATGCAACCAGGTACAAGAACAACATAGAGGCCTAACTATGAAACAGAGCTAAAAATCAGGAGAAGTAAAAGAAAGGAATAGAGCTGGTCAGAGATGAAAGTATAAAATGTCCATGCAATTTTGGGTTGGGAAGTCTACTGCTTGTTTTTAATTTAGCAAAGAACAGAATACTGAAATTGTATTAGACTGGCTTAAAAGAGACACTACTATTTGTAAGAATGTCCTCTACATCTACATCTCAAAAGCCAGTAGGAACTGTCAGACCCATTTTCTATGCAAAATTAAAGTACAAGTTGTTACCTAAAATTCTACTTTATCACTCCTTAGCATGTGTGTTAGTCAGACTGTAGGTTGTAAGCAAAACAAATTGACATGGGATGATAAGCAAAAAATATATACCATAATCCATAGAAGTGCTAGTTGGAGGCTGAGAGCAGCTGGCCTGTTAAAGAACAATCGCCATTGCTAAGGCCCCACCCAGACTACAGAAACCAACTGTTGCCAGTGTCACCACTATACCAGAAATCACAAAGCTACATATAGGCCTGTTTGCTCATATTGCTTCATTTTGTATCACATTTTCTCATGGGTATATCTGATGGGTGAGTCCTGGGCCACATGCCCCATTTTAGCTGCAAGAGAGCTATAAACTTGAGGTTTGATTCAAAACTGAGGATATAGAACTCAAAAATGGAAACTTCTTCAAATACAGAAAAGACTATTCAAAAAGTGATAGCAAAATAACTCAAGGAGGAAAAATGGTGCTGAACAATTGGATAATCACATGGAGAAAAAAAAAGTTAAAAGCATTCCTAAGCCACATACAAAACTTTACCCCAAATGGATCATAGCTCTAAATGTAAAAACTAAATCTATATAACTTTTAGAAGAAAATAAAGAAGTAAATCTTAGAAACCTAGGGTTAAGCAAAGCCTTCCTGGATACAGCACCAAAAATAAGTGACCAAAACAAATCAAAATGATAAATAGAAATTCACCACATTAAAAACTTATGTCCTTCACTGTAACTGGTTTGGTTCAGTGGATACAGCACTGGCCTGCATACTGAAGGATCCTGGGTTCCATTCCAATCAAGAGCATATGCTCTTATTGCAGGCTCAATCCCCAGTAGGGCGCATGCAGAACACAGCTGATCAATGATTCTCTCTCATCATTGATGTTTCTATTGCTGCCTCTCTCTTCCTCTCTGAAATCAATAAAAATATATTTTTAAAAACCACTTATGTCCTTCAAATGATACCATTAAGAAACTGAAATATAACACAGAAAAGGAAAAAGAATGCAAATATATATATATATATATACATATATATATATATATATATAATTATTATTATTATTATTATTTTGCTTTCCCTTTGCCTCTTGGAAGGGACAGATTCCTGCCTGAGGGTTATGGAGATACCCAAACATATGATGAGAATGTAGCAATTTATTAGTCCCATACACTCACAGCCCAGAAGAGGATGACACCATGCCATGTAGGATCATGTGGGAGTTGCACTCAGAACAGAGTGAAGAGTAAGCTGTGGAGGTCAACTTGGTAGTATCAAATGGGTGGGATGCCCATTGGATCCCAATAAAGGATGTAATTGGCTTATTTGAATAATTTCATTGAAACACACTAGTCAAGCATAAGTGGAAACCATATTTGGTCCATATGATAAGGAATGTTGTTTGGCTAAGTAGCCTTACGCGTGGGAGCAGAGTGGAGAGGGGAGCAAAGAGTTAGGCCATTCACAGCTCTTTCTTTCAATTTTTTTAGATGTCAAGGTAGCATATGATACTGAACTTTAATTTGATGTCCTATACCAGTGGTCGGCATACTGTGACTTGCGAGCCATATGCGGCTCTTTGGTCCCTTGACTGTTGCTCTTCCACAAAATACCACAGCCTGGGCAAGTCTGTTTTGAAGAAATGGTGTTAGAAGAAGTTTAATTTTAAAGAAATTTCAATTGTTGTTCTCTTGATATTTGGCTCTGTTGACTAGTGAGTTTGCCAACCACTGTCCTATACCACCATAACACATGAAGTTGTGCCCTGGCTGAGGTGTGTTTAGATCATCTGCCCTGTTACTGAAGTGTTGAGGTTCAATTCAGTCCCTAGTTAGGGCATGTGTGGGAGGCAATCAATCGATATGTCCACAACTCTCTCTCTCTCTCTCAAAAAAAAATCAATGGAAAGGAATATACTCAGGTTAGTTTTAATGAAACAAAATAAACAGACACCAAGTCTTATAAGGAGCTTGTACTCAGGATATATAAAGAACTTTTACAACTGAATAATAAAACCACAAATAGCTCAACTTAAAACTGGCTAAAGAATTTCAATGGACATTTCTCCATAGAAGATATACAAATGGCCAATAAGCATATGAAAAGGTGCTCAACATTATTAGCTATTAGGAAAATGTCAGAAAATACCACTCCACACTCACTAGGATGATTAAAATAAAAAAGACCGACAAAAACAGTTGGCAAGGAAATACAGAAATTGGAGCCCTCGTACACTGCTGGGAGGAATGCAAAGTGATACAGCTGCTTTAGAAAACAGTTTGGCAGTTCCTCAAAATGTTAAACATAGAGTTACCATATGAAGCAGCAATTTCACTCATAATTATATACCCATGAGAAATGAAAACATATGTCCACACAAAAATCTGTACATAAATGTTCACAGCAGCGTGATTCATAACAGCCAAAAAGTGGAAACAACACGCATGTCCATCAACTGTGGGATGGATGAGTAAAATGAGTGTTCTTGTAATGAAATATTATTCAGCAATAAAAAGTACAAAGGTGTACTATAACATGGATGAGCCTTGAAAATGTAACTGAAAAAAGGTAGTCATGAAAGAATGCCTAGCATATGATTCAATTCACAACAATGTACAGAATAGGCAAATCTATAGGAACAGAAAGTAGATTATTGGTTGCCTATAACTGGGGGCAGTGGATGAGTGTCTGCTAATGGCTATAGAGTTTCTTTTTGGAAAATAAAAGTGTTTTAAAAGCAATTATAATGATGGTTACACAACTCTGTAAATGTATGAAAAACCATTAACTTTTAATACTTTAAATGGATGAATTATATGGTATGTGAATTATTGAGATATAAAGTTGTTATTTTTTTAAAAGGTAATAAGTAGCCTGAATATGACTGCTCTGTGATTTAACTATTCTCAAATATCTCTTTGAATCTTTTACTTAAAATGTCTTCACAAAATTTGGAAACTCTTCTCTATGCTGATTGACTACAGTAGCCCCTCTGATTCACAGGGGATACATTCCAAGACCCCCAATGGATGCCTGAAACTGCAAATGGTTCCAGACACTATGAATGTACACTGTTTTTTAAAGCATATATACTTATAATAAAGTTTAATGTATAATCTATGCACATAAGAGGTTAACAATAATAATTAATAATAAAATAGAATAATTATAACAATAAAATAAGCACTACTTGAACACAAGCACTACAATAACAGATCAGTCAATCTCACAACCATGGCTCTAAGCAACTAACTGGCAGACAGCATACTCAGTATGAGTACACTAAACAAAGGAATGATTCACATTCCAGGTGGGAAGGAGAGGGACGGTGCAGGATTTTATCACATTACTCAGAACAATGTGCAATTAAAACTTATAAAATTTTTATTTCTGGAATTTTCTATTCAATATTGCTGGACCACAGTTGATTGTAACTGAATCTGCAGAAAGCATATTTGCAAATAAGGAGACTACTTTATTCCCTCATAAATCTCCTATAATCTTGCCAAATTTGTTGCTGGTAGCAACAGTAAAAAACATAATCACTAAAGAAGGTAGATGAGAACTGCAATTTTATTTTTTAACCATCTGTGCAAACAAGGTTTAGGGAATAAGCTGATAATGTTTTTTAGAGGAATAAAAGTTAATAGAGACATACCAGATGATAAAAATGCATCTCAAAAATGTTAGATGAAAAAGTTGAAGAAATTAAGATAAAAAATACTCATAGACACAGACAACAGTGTGGTAATTACCAGAGGGAAAAGGGATGGGAGGAGATAGAAGATGGTAAAGTGGAGATAAATGGTGATGAAAGGAGACTTGACTTGGGGTGATGAACATGCAATACAATATGCAGATGATGTATTATAGAATTGTATACCTGAAACCTATATAATTTTATTAATCTATGTCATCCTAATAAATTCAATTTTTTTTAAATATTATCTAATTTTTGTAAGGTCACAATAGCCAAATAATGAAGATATTGTGTGTTGTGGAAACCTAGACACCATCTGTGATAGTCAGTCTCTAGGATCCTTGCCTCCTGGCATTTACATTCTTATGTAGTCCCCTCCTCCATTTCCCAACACTCATTCTGGCGAAAGCTAGTTGAATGTCATGATGACAGTCAAGCAAGCTGTGGAGAGGTCCAGGTGTCCAGGAATTGAGGCCTGCAAACAATCACATGAGTGAGGTTAGAAGCATATCCTCCCCTAGTTGAGCTTTCAGACAAGACTGCAGCTCCAACTGAATCATTCGTCTAGTGTACCCATGCTGAATATACTATCTGCCAGTTAGTTGCTTAGAGCCATGGTTGCGATATTGACTGATCTGGTATTGTAGTGCTTGTGTTCAAGTAACCCTTATTTTATTGTCATAATTATTCTATTTTATTACTAATTATTATGTAGATCATGAGCTAGAACCATTCACCAAAGTTACTCCTGAGTTCCTATCCCACAGAAATAGTTAGGTAATATATTGGTTTAAGTTACCAGGTTTGAGGGAAATTTGTTATGTAATAATAGATAACTAATACACCATTTATGCTGTTTCCCCTCTAAAATATATTTCTTACCTGGGAACTTTTCAATATTTACAATAATTTTCCAAGCTGCAAGGGTTAAAAGTCAAACCCTAACTACTCTGGGTAAGATTTTGATTTACATGTTTTCAGTTAAGGGAGGAAAATTAAATATCATAATAATTGTGTAACTTTTTTCTATCTGATTAGTTTTTTCCTCCCACCTCTCTGTTTCTACTCAGTCTCCTTTCCTGATTCCTCTTCTTCCACCTGCTTTCCAAATGTTTCCATTTCTCACGGCCAGTCCAAAAACATCTCTTCTCTCTCCTGCAAGTTTTTTTTTCTACTCCCAACAAATGAAAGTTCATAAAAAGGCCAAAATTTACACATTTATCCCTCCAGATTTATATATCCAACTGTCATCTTGAGATCCCTACTTGCCATGAATATAGATTAAACTCAACATGTCTAAGAACTCTTCATCCCCAAACAAATTACTCTCCTGGGTATCTCTATCCAGGCTAGATACTCAAGCCTGAAACAAAGTGGAGTGTTACCAATCATTTTTCCCCCTCCCATAACCTCCATTCATATTCAATCTAACAGCAAGTCCTCTAGAGACTGTTGCCAAGATGTGCCTGAATCCATGCACTTGATGGCAAATGCCACCCACCTAGTATAAGCCATCACTCTCTTTCCCATGTAATACTGCAATAATTCCCTGTTCCAGTTTCCCCCTCTAATCCATTTCCCACACAGTAGCCAGAAAAATCATCTCAGATGACACTTAGCAAACTCAATAACAAACTTTCAACTCCCTGCCCACCTCTCCAATTTCATCTACTGCTGACTCCCCTTATTTGTGAACTACAATCACTGGGACCTCCCACCTGGAGCAAATTATGGTCTTCCCTCCCGGGATCTCCCCAATTATTGTTACAAATTGTAAATATTTAACAGCTCCCAGATAAGAAGCAGCTTGTAGAGTGGAAAGAGACTAGTGGTATATTAGTTAGCTATTACTACATAATTAATTTCATCATGTCTAAAGTAAGTCCCTACCCCATCCCATCCCATCCCATCCCATCCACTAGGCCAGTGGTCGGCAAACTCATTAGTCAACAGAGCCAAATATCAACAGTACAAAAATTGAAATTTCTTTTGAGAGCCAAATTTTTTAAACTTAAACTTCTTCTAACACCATTTCTTCAAAATAGACTCACCCAGGCCATGGTATTTTGTGAAAGAGCCACACTCAAGGGGCCAAAGAGCCACATGTGGCTCGCGAGTCACAGTTTGCCAACAACTGCACTAGATTCTTTATTAATTAGTTTTTGATTATTGTATATATTTTAAACTAAATATAATCAAAGTTTCTGACTAAATCCTTTTATTCTCTCTTTTACAAGTTCTCTATAGTTTATAATTGCAAATGTTTTTACTGCTGTATTACAACTCTACCCCTTCCACACTGTAAATTCCATAAGCAAACTACCATGTCATCTTCATTCTAAACTCAATGTCTAGAACAATGCTTTGAATATACTAATTCCTTATTAATATTTTAATTAATAATAATGACAATGTTCTATATGGTTAAAGAATATTCTGTTTAAGAATTATAAAATCAAAAGACTTTTATAAACAAACTAGTCATTTTTGTGAAAGGGTACATGTTATTAGTATGCCTTACATTTAAGAAATTTACTAAACATAGTAATGAAATTTACTGTATCCCCATCTTCACCAGCTACATATTGTATATGTGTATGTGCCAGGTTATTTATTTACTTTTATTTTAAAAATATTGTATTTATTTTTAAAGACAGAGGAAAAGAAAGAGAGGGAGAGAGAAACATTAATTGGCTGTATCCTGCATGCCCCCTCCTGGGGTTTGAGCTGAAACCTGGGTATGTGCACTGTCCAAGAATTGAACCAGAGACCTCTCAGTGCACAGGATATTGTCAACCAACTGAGCCATACTGACCAGGGCAGGTTGTGTTCATTTATTTTCATTTTTAATGTTTGTATTGATTTCAGAAAGAGGAAGGGAAAGGGATAGAGAGAGAAAAACATGCATGAGAGAAAAACATTGATCAACTGCCTCCTGCACACCCCCTACTGGGGATCAAGCCCACAACTTGGGCATGTGCCCTAACAGGGAATTGAACCTTGACTTCCTAGTTCATGGAAAGACACTCAACCAACTGAGCCACACCAGCTGAGCTGTATTTATTTTTCAAAAGTTCTTTTCTTTTTCTTTTTCATATATATTTTATTGATTTTTTTACAGAGAGGAAGGGAGAAGGATAGAGAGGCAGAAACATTGATGAGAGAGAAACATCAATCAGCTGCCTCTGGAACACTCCCCACTGGGGATGTCCCCCAACCAAGGTACATGCCTTTGACTGGAATCGAACCAGAGACCCTTGAGTCCGCAGGCCGATGCTCTATCCACTGAGCCAAACTGGTTAGGGACAAAAGTTCTTTTCTACTCTTCTAATTCCTGTCCTCAGCACCTTCTGATTCAGATTGACCAGAATCAATCGCTCCCATCTTGATTCTCCTTAGAATATTTGATCTCAAAAGACCTCCTATCAGAAGCCTAAATGTCATTTCCTCAGATGCAGAGGCTTGTCTCATCTCTTTAACCACTAAACTAAATGATAAATCAAAGATACTCTAAGGGGGAAGGGGGCCAGAAGTCTTCCTTGTAAAAAAGAATTAAAGTTGAAAAGAAAGTAGGAGTGAGAATACTATCTGGGCATCAGTAGCCACAGGGGAATCCTGACAAAAAGTCAGAAATAGCTTCTCAGGGGTAACCATTTTCAATCTATTTTATTTCTTTTGATTACTCTTCCTAGGTAATACAAAACTTCAACTGATATGAAACCTTTTAACAAATGCAGCTGGTAATAAGATTTATTTATATTCTTGTTTTATTTGATTCAATTATTCTCCTATAATTCTCCTGGTATTAAAAGTCCTTTTGATGGTTGCTCTGTTTTTCATTTCCAAAGTCATTAACCTCATTCCCTACCCTAGGTAAGAGGAATGCTCGGTGAGTGACAGCCTTGTTTACAGAGAGCAGGAAAGGACTTGGCAGCTGCTCCAAAGTGTCAAACGAGATAGCCTGAAGAATGCTATAGAAAAGTGTCACCAAATGGGGAAGCCACGTCACACTAACTAGACTGCCTGCTTGTCGACCACTAATAGAATTCTCTGATGTGTACCTCTTGAGAGGGAAAGATTTGCTAGGAGGAGGGAGTACTAGGTAATTTCTTTTGTACCTTTCATATGACTTTTACAGTCTTCAAACTTTCAAAAGCATAGGGGTTGTCTCAAAAAAGCAAATAACAAGAAGAAACTGTATTAATTTGAATTAAAACAGTGCCCTTTTGAGAATGACTTTATTGTTAACATCTCAGAGTATCTCTAACATACCGAACTTTCAGCACAAAGCCAATGCTTTTTATATTTCAAAGGTATAGCTGAGAGTATGCCAAAGTGTTCATTTGAATTATGTCATTACTTAAAAAGCATATGTTCAATTACTAATTGGCCAAAGTTCTCTAAAATATTTAAGCATTTAAATCTCAATTTTCTTCTTGCATTTGGATCTTGGTGAGTTTGATTTGTTCATTCTTAGACATTTTTAAAATCACCTATTATATGAAGGCACATTTCCAGGCACTTGAAAGCAAATAGAATTTAAAATTCAATTTCTAAATTGCACTAGCCACATCTGGGAAACATCAAATAATTCACATCTTATAGGAAAAAAGGGAAAAAAGAAGGTAGAAATATTGTAGTCATAAAAACATCCACAAGGCAACATTTCCCTGTGCTTTCTCTGGGCTCAACACTTTCATCTGAATCTTAATCTATTTCTTCTAACTCATAGACTCTCCCATCTTCACCTTAAGGTCAAAATGTTCAAGGTCAGATTTTGCCATTGCTCCTAACCCCAGTTTGGTTCCTATCCCTAGATTGCTAAAATAATACCCAACAATGAGCATAAACTATGTGCAAGGGATCACATTAAGTGTTACACATATTATCTGATTTAACCCTCAAAATATTCCTATGAACTAATATTATTAGTCTAGTTTACAAATAAAGACACAAACATTAAAAGTTTTTCACTTAATGAAATTCTACAGGAACTACTTCAGAAAATAAAGAAAATAAGAGATTAAAATAAAAGAATGGTGAGTAAAAATATGGTAACATGATAATAAATCTAAAATATATCTATACAAAATAATAATAATAATTTATAATTTTTAGGGTTTAAATAGATAGACCTAAAATATTGGGTGGAAATTAGATATAAAGTGCAACAGTGTGATTGGAATTTAAGTCTTCTAGGGCCTTCTATAGTTCAGAAAAAGGTTAAGGTAAAAATGGAGCTCCCATTTGACTCAGTAATTCCACTTCTAGGAATATATCCAAGAAACTAGAAACACAAATCAGAAAGGATATATGCACCCCTATGTTCATAGCAGCACAATTTACAATAGTTAATATTTGGAAACAGCCTAAGTTCCCATCAGCAAATGATGAATTAAAAAACTGTGGTACATCTACACAATGGAATACTACACAGCAGTAAAACAGGAGTTCTTACCATTTGTGACAGCATGGATGGAGCTGGAGAGCATTATGCTAAGTGAAATAAGCCAGTCAGAGAAAGATAAATACCACATAATCTCACTTATCTGTGGAATATAATGAACAACATAAACTGATGAACATGGACAGATCCAGAGGCAAAGAAGCATCGATCAGACTGCCAAACCTCAATGAGAAGTTAGGGGATGGAGGGGAGGAGAGAAGGAGAGATCAACCAAAGGGCTTGTATACATGAATATAAGCCTAACTAATGGACATAAACACCAGGGGGGTGAGGGCATGAGGGGCAGGAGGTTTGGCGGGGGGTGGGGGGCGGTTAATGGAGAGATGGGGACACATATGTAATACCTTAATTAATTAATAAATTTTAAAAAATGAAAAATAAAAATAAATAAACAAATAAACAAACAAACAAAATAAACATAGTCTTAGCATACTATCCAACAATTGCATTCCTTGGTATTTCTCAAATGAGTTGAAAATTTATGTCCACACAAAAACCTATACTCAGATGTTAACAGCAGTTTTATTCATAATTGTCAAAAATTTGGAAGTTACCAAGCTATCCTTTAGCTGGCGAATGGATAAATAAATTATGTTATATCCAGACAACCAGAATATTATTTAGTACTAAAAAGAAATGAGCTATGGTGTCATGGAAAGACATGGAAGATACTTAAATGCATACTACTAAATAAAAGAAGTTAATCTTAAAAGGCTACATACTGAATGATTTCTGCTATATGGCATTCTAGAAAAAGCAAAGGTATGGAGACAGTTAAAAGATCAGTAGTTGGCAGAGATTAGGGTACAGGAAGGGGTGAATAGAGAGAGTACAGAGATTTTTAGGGCAGTAAAACTATATATTATACAATAATATAATGTTAAATACATGCCATTAAAAAAGATACATATGTCAAAACCCATAAAATGGAGAACTCCAAGAAGGAATCCTAATGCAAACTATAGACTTTGGATGATAATGATATGTTAATGAAGAATTATTGAAACAAATGTAGCACTCCGATTCAAGATGTCAAGAATAGGGGAGGTGGTACATGTATAAGAGTGAGGGTGTATAGAAATTCTATATAATTTCCACTTAATGTTACTAGGAATTTAAAATTACTCTAAAAAATAAAGTCTACTATGACTTACAAATTAATAAATCAGTCAAATATACATGTAATTATAGTCCCATAAAAGGAGAGACAGAGAAATATATTTGAAGAAGAAACAGTGATCAAAAGTTGCTGAACAAGAAACCAAGATAGCGGCAGAGGGGAACACCTAAGCTGCTGCCTCACACAACAATGTCAAAATTACAACTAAAAGACAGAACAGACACCATCCAGAACCATAGGAGAACTGGCTGAGTGAAAATTCTACAACTAGAAGTAAAGAGAGGGACTCACAAAGACTCAGAGGAGCTGTAAAAAGATGAGGTACGAAGACACGCTTGTGGAGAGGATGGGTGGCAGAGTGCCTGGCTGGCTTCCTCTAGGGGGGAGAGACGGAAAATCCCGGCTGAACTGAGTCCTAGTTCCAGGCAAAACTCATACGAGGGAGTCTGGACTGCTGTGAAAAGGAAGGAGTGCAGGGAAACTTGGGGAAGCTACGAAATACAGAGGTCTAGGGGCACGCAAAAGTGCACACACAGAGAGCTGACTGCTGATTCTGCCACTGGCTTTCTCTACCGGGAGGAAAACAGAACCTCCCAACAGCACTGAAGTCCAGGTCCAACTGCACTGACCCCCAGTTTTGGGTGAGACCCTGGGGACCCAGACTCATATGGATCCCTCGAGTGCATGTAAACTCAGGGAAACCGAAAAGACAAAGGTCTGGAGGCAAGCGCGCATGTACAGACACAGCTGATCCTCACCATCAATTGGGTTGGAGGTCAATTCCCCCCAGTGATACCAACAAAAATCAAGACTTAACTACAACAAGACTGTACACACAGTTCGCAAAGGGGTGCACCAAGACAGTCCACCTCAGGTAACTGTGGAGGCAGAGCTACTGGGCCATATAGGACACCTAGCACACAAAGCTACTCTACCAACTCAGGAAAGCAGCGAAATATGTGGAGACAAAAGAACAGATCACAAACTAAATAAATGGAGGAAAACAAACGATTGGATATAGAGTTCAAAACCATGGTTATAAAGTTTTTTAAGAATTTCCTAGAAAAGATGGATCTTTAGCAAGACCCAAGAGGAGATAAAAAAGGACCAACTAGAAATTAAACATACACTGACTGAAATAAAAAATATTATACAGAGACCTAACAACAGACTAGAGGAACACAAGAATCAAGTCAAAGATTTTGAAATACAAAGAAGCAAAAAACACGCCAATGAAAAAGAAAAAAGAAAAAAAAATCCCAAAATGTGAAGACAGTTTAAGGAGCTTCTGGGACAACTTCAAGCATACCAACATCAGAATTATGGAGGTGCCAGAAGAAGAGAGAGAGCAAGATACTGAAAACCTACTTGAAGAAATAATGAGTGAAAACTTCCCCCACCTGGTGAAAGAAATAGACTTACAAGTCCAGGAAGCACACAGAACCCCAAACAAAAGGAATCCAAAGAGGACCACACCAAGACACATCATAATTAAAATACCAAGAACAAAAGACAGAGAGAATATTAAAAGCAACAAGAGAAAAACAGTTAGTTACCTACAAGGGAGCACCCATAGGATTGTCAGCTGATTTCTCAACAGAAACTATGCAGGCCAGACAGGAGTGGCAAGAAATATTCAAAGTGATGAATAGCAAGAACCTACAACCAAGATTATTCTACCCAGCAAGGCTATCATTCAGAATTGAAGGGCAGACAAAGAGCTTCAGAGATAAGAAAAAACTAAAGGAGTTCATCAGCACCAAACCAGTATTTTATGAAATGCTGATAGGTATTATTTAAGAAGAGGAAGAAGAAGAAAATGGTAAAGGTAAAAATTATGAACAACAAACACATAGCTATCAACAAGTGAATCTAAAAATCAAGTGAATTGAAAATCTGATGAACAGAATAAACTGGTGAATATAATAGAATTAGGGCCATAGAAAGGGAGTAGACTGATAATTCTCAGGGGGAAAGAGGTGAGGGGGCAAACAGAGAGACTAGTCAAAAATCAAGTACCTATGGATGAGGACAATGGGGGGAGGTAAGGGCAGAGGGTGGGGTGAGAGTCAGGTGGAGGGGAGCTATGAGGGGGAAAAAAGAGGAAAAATTGTAATAATTTGAACAATAAAAATTTATTAAAATACCAAAAAAGTTGCTGAACACTAGAAAGCGGCAATCCAAGATGTTGAACAAAATGTAAGAAACATTTTTTAAAGTACATCATGATCAAATTGCTGAATAAATGATAAAAAGAAAAACTTGTTTTACCATTTTGCATTTATTTATTTTTTAATATTTTGATCATAGTTTACTTTCAATAGTATTTTGTATTGGTTTCAAGTGTATAACACAGTGGTTATACAGTCATGTACTTTACAGTGATGCCTCTGATATTTCCAGTACCCACCTGCTACCATACATAGTATGGTTTTTCTGACCATATTCCCAGTGACTATTCTGCAACTACCAGTTTATACTCCTTGATCCTTTTATTTTTTTCATCCAGTCCTACTCTCCTCTGGCAATCACCAGTTCAGTCTGATAAAGAAAAAATCTTAATCAAGGCTAGAGAGAGAAAAAGTAACACATTATTCATAAAACAACAAAGATAATTATCACTGTTGACTTCTAGACAAAAAACAATGCTAGCCAGAAGACAATGAAATAATACCTTAAAAGCAATGGAAGAAAAACTCAAATACTATACTAA